>CM042417.1:70000-337500 GCA_023634145.1 Thymallus thymallus | reverse complement strand
TTTCTCTCTGTGTATTACTCTTTCTCTCTGTGTATTACTCTCTCTCTTTCTCTCTGTGTATTACTCTCTCTCTTTCTCTCTGTGTATTACTCTCTCTCTTTCTCTCTGTGTATTACTCTCTCTCTTTCTCTCTGTGTATTACTCTTTCTCTTTCTCTCTGTGTATTACTCTCTCTCTTTCTCTCTGTGTATTACTCTCTCTCTTTCTCTCTGTGTATTACTCTCTCTCTTTCTCTCTGTGTATTACTCTCTCTCTTTCTCTCTGTGTATTACTCTCTCTCTTTCTCTCTGTGTATTACTCTCTCTCTTTCTCTCTGTGTATTACTCTTTCTCTCTGTGTATTACTCTCTCTCTTTCTCTCTGTGTATTACTCTTTCTCTCTGTGTATTACTCTCTCTCTCTTTCTCTCTGTGTATTACTCTCTCTCTTTCTCTCTGTGTATTACTCTCTCTCTCTTTCTCTCTGTGTATTACTCTCTCTCTTTCTCTCTGTGTATTACTCTCTCTCTTTCTCTCTGTGTATTACTCTTTCTCTCTGTGTATTACTCTCTCTCTTTCTCTCTGTGTATTACTCTCTCTCTTTCTCTCTGTGTATTACTCTCTCTCTTTCTCTCTGTGTATTACTCTCTCTCTTTCTCTCTGTGTATTACTCTCTCTCTTTCTCTCTGTGTATTACTCTCTCTCTTTCTCTCTGTGTATTACTCTCTTTCTCTCTGTGTATTACTCTCTCTCTTTCTCTCTGTGTATTACTCTCTCTCTTTCTCCCTGTGTATTACTCTCTCTCTTTCTCTCTGTGTATTACACTCTCTCTTTCTCTCTGTGTATTACTTTCTCTCTGTGTATTACTCTCTCTCTCTTTCTCTCTGTGTATTACTCTCTCTCTTTCTCTCTGTGTATTACACTCTCTTTCTCTCAGTGTATTACTCTCTCTCTCTTTCTCTCTGTGTATTACACTCTCTTTCTCTCTGTGTATTACTCTCTCTCTCTTTCTCTCTGTGTATTACACTCTCTTTCTCTCAGTGTATTACTCTCTCTCTCTTTCTCTCTGTGTATTACACTCTCTCTTTCTCTCTGTGTATTACTCTCTCTCTATTTCTCACTGTGTATTACTCTCTCTTTCTCTCTGTGTATTACTCTCTCTCTTTCTCTCTGTGTATTACACTCTCTTTCTCTCAGTGTATTACTCTCTCTCTCTTTCTCTCTGTGTATTACACTCTCTCTTTCTCTCTGTGTATTACTCTCTCTCTATTTCTCACTGTGTATTACTCTCTCTTTCTCTGTGTATTACTCTCTCTCTTTCTCTCTGTGTATTACTCTCTCTCTTTCTCTCTGTGTATTACTCTCTCTCTCTTTCTCTCTATGTATTACACTCTCTCTTTCTCTCTCTTCTCTCTGTGTATTACTCTCTCTCTCTCTTTCTCTCTATGTATTACTCTCTCTCTCTTTCTCTCTATGTATTACACTCTCTCTTTCTCTCTCTTCTCTCTGTGTATTACTCTCTCTCTCTCTTTCTCTCTATGTATTACTCTCTCTCTCTCTTTCTCTCTATATATTACTCTCTCTCTCTTTCTCTCTATGTATTACTCTCTCTCTCTTTCTCTCTGTGTATTACTCTCTCTCTTTCTCTGTGTATTACTCTCTCTCTCTTTCTCTCTGTGTATTACTCTCTCTCTCTCTTTCTCTCTATGTATTACTCTCTCTCTCTTTCTCTCTGTGTATTACTCTTTCATTTTCTCTCTCTGACTATCCTTTTAAAAGTGTGTGTGTGTGTGTGTGTGTTTTTAGGCCTACAGGAGGTGGATAAGAGACAGTAGAGGAGGAATTGAGGAAGCATTGCTTCCGGGAGTTGGACTCAACAACAACCAACTGTTCTTTCTCAGCTACGCACACGTATGAACACACACACACACTTATGAACACACACACACACACACTTATGAACACACACACACACACACACACTTATGAACACACACACACACACACGTATGAACACACACACACACGTATTAACACACACACACACGTATGAACACACACACACACACGTATGAACACACACACACACGTATGAACACACACACACACGTATGAACACACACACACACGTATGAACACACACACACACGTATGCACACACACACACACGTATGAACACACACACACACGTATGAACACACACACACACACGTATGAACACACACACACACGTATGAACACACACACACACGTATGAACACACACACACACGTATGAACACACACACACACACACGTATTAACACACACGTATGAACACACACACACACACACGTATTAACACACACACACACGTATGAACACACACACACACGTATTAACACACACACACACACACACACGTATGAACACACACACACACACGTATGAACACACACACACACACGTATGAACACACACACACGTATGAACACACACACACACGTATGAACACACACACACACGTATGAACACACACACACACGTATGAACACACACACACACGTATGAACACACACACACACGTATGAACACACACACACACGTATTAACACACACACACACACGTATGAACACACACACACACGTATGAACACACACACACACGTATGAACACACACACACGTATGAACACACACACACACGTATGAACACACACACACACGTATGAACACACACACACACACGTATGAACACACACACGTATGAACACACACACACACGTATGAACACACACACACAGTCTTGTACACACGTATGAACACACACACACAGTCTTGTACACACGTATGAACACACACACACAGTCTTGTACACACGTATGAACACACACACACACGTATTAACACACACGTATGAACACACACACACACACGTATTAACACACACGTATGAACACACACACACAGTCTTGTACACACGTATGAACACACACACACAGTCTTGTACACACGTATGAACACACACACACAGTCTTGTACACACATATGAACACACACACACAGTCTCGTACACACATATGAACACACACACACAGTCTTGTACACACGTATGAACACACACACACACGTATTAACACACACACACACACACACACACCAGTCTTGTACACACGTATGAACACACACACACACACACACGTATTAACACACACACAGTCTTGTACACACGTATTAACACACACACACACACACACACACACACAGTCTTGTACACACGTATGAACACACACACACACACACACACACAGTCTTGTACACACGTATGAACACACACACACACACAGTCTTGTACACATGTATGAACACACACACACAGTCTTGTACACACGTATGAACACACACACACACACAGTCTTGTACACATGTATGAACACACACACACAGTCTTGTACACATGTATGAACACACACACACACAGTCTTGTACAGCTAACCTTGTGGGGACACACAATTCAGTCCCATTCAAAATCCTATTTTCCTAAACCTAACTCTAACCCCAGCTCCTAACTCTAACCCCAGCTCCTAACTCTAACCCCAGCTCCTAACTCTAACCCCAGCTCCTAACTCTAACCCCAGCTCCTAACTCTAACCCCAGCTCCTAACTCTAACCCCAGCTCCTAACTCTAACCCCAGCTCCTAACTCTAACCCCAGCTCCTAACGTTAACCCTTAATGTAATTCTAACACAAATTCTAACCTTAACCCTAGAAATAACAACAACATGTCCCCTAGTTTACTGTTCTTCTTGTGTTCTTCTATAGTTAAACACGTCCACTCTCTCACTCTCTCACTGTGTGTTCTCCAGGTCCGCTGTTACTCCTACAGACCTGAAGCAGCAAGGGACCAGATCCAGAGTGGAGCTCACAGCCCCCCAAAGTACAGGTAAGAACACACACACTTACCTTTCATTTCAATGTTTCTGACACCTTCCTTTTCTGTTGCTACGCAGGGTTGTCGGGGCAATGAGTAACTATGAGGAGTTCCGCCAGGCGTTCAGTTGTCCTGAATCATCGGTTATGAACCGAGGGGCGGAGTCCTGCCGTATTTGGTAAAGTGTTCTCCTGCTGAATCCCACAGACCCCATCTTCCTCTTCCTCTTGTGTGTGTATAATGCAGTAACTGGATTTATTCTATATTACTGTAACTGTATTTATCCTATATTACTGTAACTTGATTTATCCTCTTACTGTAACTTGATTTATTCAATATTACTGTAACTGTATTTATCCTATATTACTGTAACTTGATTTATCCTCTTACTGTAACTTGATTTATTCAATATTACTGTAACTTTATTTATTCAATATTACTGTATCTTGATTTATTCTCTTACTGTAACTTGATGTTTTCTATATTACAATAACATGATTTTTTATGTATTACAGTAACTGGATTTATTCTATATTACTATAACTTTATGTTTTCTATATTACAATAACATGAATTTTTCTGTATTACAGTAACTGGATTTATTCTATATTACTGTAACTTGATTTATTCTCTTACTGTAACTTGATGTTTTCTATATTACAATAACATGATTGTTTCTGTATTACAGTAACTGGATTTATTCTATATTACAGTAACTGTATTTATTCTAAATTACAGTAACTGTATTTATTCTATATTACAGTAACTGAGCTGCTGTTTGTTACTTCTTGTTTTACGTTTCTTTTCCTTTTTATAACCGTTTAAATCAATCTTCATTTAACACATTTACCAACGTCTTTGTTCTTTTTTCTTTCTTTTTTTAATTCAACTTTTTTATCCCAGACACTTTATCTGGACATGGTTCTACAGGACTTCCACCAGCCGAAGCTAAGTAGTAACATTATTAACACTATGTCATCTGACGTTAACTGCAGTCACTGTATTCATAACATACAGGAAAACTATTGTCTTATGGCGAGGATAGCCTCGCTGCAAGCCCAGCTTCAGACGCCATCGTCAGGCAAGGACAATATAAGTGTAGGAAAGGATGAAATAGCGTCTGTGCCACCAGTAAGTACAGATAGTAGTATAAATCCCCTCCACAGTCCCCACCAGTAAGTACAGTTACTAGTATAAATCCCCTCCACAGTCCCCACCAGTAAGTACAGTTACTAGTATAAATCCCCTCCACAGTCCCCACCAGTAAGTACAGATAGTAGTATAAATCCCCTCCACAGTCCCCACCAGTAAGTACAGTTACTAGTATAAATCCCCTCCACAGTCCCCACCAGTAAGTACAGTTACTAGTATAAATCCCCTCCACAGTCCCCACCAGTAAGTACAGTTACTAGTATAAATCCCCTCCACAGTCCCCACCAGTAAGTACAGTTACTAGTATAAATCCCCTCCACAGTCCCCACCAGTAAGTACAGTTACTAGTATAAATCCCCTCCACAGTCCCCACCAGTAAGTACAGATAGTAGTATAAATCCCCTCCACAGTCCCCACCAGTAAGTACAGTTACTAGTATAAATCCCCTCCACAGTCCCCACCAGTAAGTACAGTTACTAGTATAAATCCCCTCCACAGTCCCCACCAGTAAGTACAGATAGTAGTATAAATCCCCTCCACAGTCCCCACCAGTAAGTACAGTTACTAGTATAAATCCCCTCCACAGTCCCCACCAGTAAGTACAGTTACTAGTATAAATCCCCTCCACAGTCCCCACCAGTAAGTACAGTTACTAGTATAAATCCCCTCCACAGTCCCCACCAGTAAGTACAGTTACTAGTATAAATCCCCTCCACAGTCCCCACCAGTAAGTACAGTTACTAGTATAAATCCCCTCCACAGTCCCCACCAGTAAGTACAGATAGTAGTATAAATCCCCTCCACAGTCCCCACCAGTAAGTACAGTTACTAGTATAAATCCACTCCACAGTCCCCACCAGTAAGTACAGTTACTAGTATAAATCCCCTCCACAGTCCCCACCAGTAAGTACAGTTACTAGTATAAATCCCCTCCACAGTCCCCACCAGTAAGTACAGATAGTAGTATAAATCCCCTCCACAGTCCCCACCAGTAAGTACAGTTACTAGTATAAATCCACTCCACAGTCCCCACCAGTAAGTACAGTTACTAGTATAAATCCCCTCCACAGTCCCCACCAGTAAGTACAGTTACTAGTATAAATCCCCTCCACAGTCCCCACCAGTAAGTACAGTTACTAGTATAAATCCCCTCCACAGTCCCCACCAGTAAGTACAGTTACTAGTATAAATCCCCTCCACAGTCCCCACCAGTAAGTACAGTTACTAGTATAAATCCCCTCCACAGTCCCCACCAGTAAGTACAGTTACTAGTATAAATCCCCTCCACAGTCCCCACCAGTAAGTACAGTTACTAGTATAAATCCCCTCCACAGTCCCCACCAGTAAGTACAGATAGTAGTATAAATCCCCTTCACAGTCCCCACCAGTAAGTACAGTTACTAGTATAAATCCCCTCCACAGTCCCCATCAGTAAGTACAGTTACTAGTATAAATCCCCTCCACAGTCCCCACCAGTAAGTACAGTTACTGGTATAAATCCCCTCCACAGTCCCCACCAGTAAGTACAGTTACTAGCAGAAACTTTCAACCGGTTCTCCCCATTAAGCAACGAGTCGGAGCCAGAGGCTTCTCAGGTCTCTCCTCCACCCGTTACGGGGTCTGAGCCACCGAAGCCTCCCACCATTAGCTCTGACTAATTGACTAGTCATTGGCGACTCCATTACGCGCAATATTAGACTTAAGAATCATTCAGGATCATACACTGTTTACCAGGGGTCAGGGTACCAACGTAAAGGCTCATCTTTATTTTTTATTTATTTCACCTTTATTTAACCAGGTAGGTCAGTTGAGAACAAATTCTCATTTACAACTGTGACCTGGCCAAGACAAAGCAAAGCCGTGCGACAAAAAACAACACAGAGTTACACATGAGAATAAAACAAACGTACAGTCAATAACACAATAGAGAATCTATATACAGAGTGTGAAATGTAGTGCAAAATGCAGTAAGGTTAGGAAGACAATAAATAGACCATAGTGGTGAAATAAATTACAGATTAGCATTAACACTGGAATGAAGGATGTGCAAATTATGATGTGCAAATAGAGATACTGGAGTGCAAAATTAGCTAAAATAATAAATATGGGGATGAGGTAGTAGTGTGGGCTATTTACAGAAGGGCTGTATACAGGTGCAGTGATCGATAAGCAGCTCTGACAGCTGATGCTTAAAGTTATTGAGGGAGATAGGAACCTCTAGCTTCAAGGATTTTTGCAATTCGTTCCAGTCATTGGCAGCAGAGAACTGGAAGGAATGGCGGCCAAAGGAGGTGTTGGCTTTGGGGGTGACCAGTGAAATATACCTGCTGGAGAGCATGCTACGGGTGGGTGTTGCTATGGTGACTAGCGAGCTGAGATAAGGCGGGGATTTACCTAATAAAGACTTATAGATGACCTGGAGCCAGTGGGTTTGGTGACGAATATGTAGTGAGGTCCAGCCAACGAGAGAATACAGGTCGCAGTGATGGGTAGTATATGGGGCTTTGGTAACAAAACGGATGGCACTGTGATAGATTACATCCAATTTGCTGAGTAGAGTGTTGGAGGCTATTTTGTAAATGACATCGCCGAAGTCAAGGATCGGTAGGATAGTCAGTTTTACAAGGGCATGTTTGGCAGCATGAGTGAAGGAGGCTCTGTTGCGAAAAAGGAAGCCGATTCTAGATTTAATTTTGGATTGGAGATGCTTAATGTGAGTCTGGAAGTTGAGTTTATAGTCTAACCAGACACCTAGGTATTTTGTAGGTGTCCACATATTCTAAGTCAGACCCGTCGAGAGTAGTGATGATAGTCCGGTGGGAAGGTGCGGGCAGCGTTCTATTGAAGACCAAGATGATGCTGGCTAAAACAACATCTGGTGAGTGTAGAGAATATAGAGATATTGTTATCCACGTCGGCACCAATGATGTTCGGATGAAACAGTCAGAGGTCACCAAGCGCAACATAGCTTCTGTGTGTAAATTAGCTAGAAAGATGTGTCGGCATCGAGTAATTGTCTCTGGCTCCTCCCAGTTAGGGGGAGTGATGAGCTCTACAGCAGAGTCTCACAACTCAATCGCTGGTTGAAAACTGTTTTCTGCCCCTCCCAAAGGATAGAATTTGTAGACAATTGGCCCTCTTTCTGGGACTCACCCACGAACAGGACCAAGCCTGGCCTGCTGAGGAGTGACGGACTCCATCCTAGCTGGAGGGGTGCTCTCATTTTATCTATGAACATAGACGAGGCTCTAACTCCTCTAGCTCCACTATGAGATAGGGTGCAGGCCAGGCAGCAGGCTGTTAGCCAGCCTGACAGTTTAGTGGAGTCTGCCACTAGCATAGTCAGTGTAGTCAGCTCAGCTACCCCCATTGAGACCGTGTCTGTGCCTCCATCTAGGTCGGGCAAATCTAAACATGGCGGTGTTCGCCTTAGTAATCTCACTGGAATAATGACCTCCTCCATTCCTGTCATTATTGAAAGAGGTTGTGATATCTCACTTCTTAAAATAGGTCTACTTAATGTTAGATCCCTCACTTCCAAGGCAGTTATAGTCAATGAACTAACCACTGATCATAATCTTGATGTGATTGGCCTGACTGAAACATGTCTCAAGCCTGATGAATTTACTGTGTTAAATGAGGCCTCTCTTCCTGGTTACACTAGTGACCATGTCCCCCGCGCATCCTGCAAAGGTGGAGGTGTTGCTAACATTTACGATAGCAAATTTCAATTTACCCCCCCAAAAATGGACAGCTATGCAGCCTACTCAATCACTTTTTATGGCTACTGTTTGCAGGCCTCCTGGGCCGTACACAGCATTCTTCACTGAGTTCCCTGAATTCCTATTGGACCTTGTCGTCATGGCAGATAATATTCTAATTTTTGGTGACTTTAACATTCACATGGAAAAGTCCACAGATCCACTACAAAAGGCTTTCGGCGCCATCATCGACTCAGTGGGTTTTCTCCAACATGTCTCCGGACCTACTCATTGCCACAGTCAGACCCTGGATCTAGTTCTGTCCCGTGGAATAAATATTGTGGATCTAAATGTTTTTCCTCATAATCCTGGACTATCGGACCACCATTTTATTCCGTTTGCAATCGTAACAAATGATCTGCTCAGATCCCAACCAAGGATCATCAAAGCTGTGCTATAAATTGTCGTACAACCCAAAGATTGCTAGATGCCCTTCCAGACTCCCTCCACCATCCAAGGACGTCAGAGTACAAAAATCAGTTAACGATCAAACTGAGGATCTAAATGTAACCCTAAATTAATACCCTAGATGTAGTCACACCCCTAAAAACAAAAAACATTTGCCAAAAGAAACTAGCTCCCTGGTACACAGAAAATACCCGAGCTCTGAAGCAAGCTTGCAGAAAGCTGGAACAGAAATGGCGCTCCACCAAACTGGAAGTCTTGGAAAGAAAGTACAGTGCAATATGGAAGAGTCCTCACTGCTGCTCCATCATCCTATTTTTCCAACCTAATTGAGGAGAATAAGAATAATCCTACATTTCTATTTGATACTGTTGCAAAGCTAACTAAAAAGCAGCATTCCCCAAGAGAGAGGATGCCTTTCACTTCAGCAGTGATGAATTCATGAACTTCTTCAATGAAAAGATCATTATCATTAGAAAGCAAATTACAGACTCCTCTTTGAATCTGTGTATTTCCCCAAAGCTCAGGTGTCCTGAGTCTGACAGAACTGCCAGGACCTCGGATCAATGGAGACACTCAAGGTTTTAATCCTATATCTCTTGACACATTCATTTAAACCTTCAACCTGCATACTGGACACTATTCCAACTAAACTACTGAAAGAGCTACTTCCTGTGCTCGGCCCTCCTATGCTGAACATAATAAATGGCTCCCTCTCCACCGGATGTGTACCAAACTCTCTAAAAGTGGCAGTAATAAAGCCTCTCTTGAAAAAGCCAAGCCTTGACCCAGAAAATGTAAAAAAAACATTGGCCTATATCGAATCTCCCATTTCTCTCAGAAATCTTAGAAAAAGCTGTTGCTCAGTAACTCAATGCCTTCCTGAAGACAAATAATGTATATGAAACACTTCAGTCTGGTTTTAGACCCTATCATAGCACTGAGACTGCACTCGTGAAGGTGGTAAACAACCTTTTAATGGCGTCAGACCAAGGCTCTGCATCTGTCCTCGTGCTCTTAGACCTTAGTGCTGCTTTTGACACCATCGACCACCATATTCTTTTGGAGAGATTGGAAACCTTAATTGGTCTACATGGACAAGTTCTTACCTGGTTTAGATCTTATCTGTCGGAGAGATATCAGTTCGTCTTCGTGGATGGTTTGTCCTCTGACAAATCAATTGTAAGTTTCGGTGTTCCTCAAGGTTCCGTTTTGGGGCCACTATTGTTTTCACTATATATTTTGCCTCTTGGTGATGTCATTCGGAAACATAATGTTAACTTCCATTGCTATGCAGACGACACACAGCTGTACATTTCGATGAACATGGTGATGCACGAAAATTGCCTGCCCTGAAAGCTTGTGTTTCAGACATAAGGAAGTGGATGGCGGCACATTTTTTTTTCCTTTTCAATTCTGACAAAACAGAGATGCTAGTTCTAGGTCCCAAGAAACAAAGAGATCTGCTTTTGGATCTGACAATTAATCTTGATGGTTGTACAGTCGTCCCCCAAAAAACTGTGAAGGACCTCGGCATTACTCTGGACCCTGATCTATCTTTTAATGAACATATCAAGAATATTTCAAGGACAGCTTTTTTCCATCTACGTAACATTGCAAAAATCTGAAATGTTTTGTCCAAAAATGATGCAGAAAAGCTAATCCATGCTTTTGTCACTTCTAGATTAGATTACTGCAATGCTCTACTCTCCGGCTACCCGGATAAAGCACTAAATAAACTTAAATTAGTGCTAAACACGGCTGCTAGAATCCTGACTAGAACCAAAAGATTTGATCATATTACTCCGTGCTAGCCTCTCTACACTGGCTCCCTGTTAAGGCTAGGGCTGATTTCAAGGTTTTACTGCTAACCTACAAAGCATTACATGGGCTTGCTCCTACTTATCTCTCAGATTTGGTCCTGCCGTACATACCTACACGTACGCTCCGGTCACAAGACGCAGGCCTCCTTATTGTCCCTAGAATTTCTAAGCAAAGAGGTGATGTATTCTATATTACTGTAACTTGATGTATTCTATATTACAGTAACTTGATGTATTCTATATTACTGTAACTTGATGTATTCTATATTACAGTAACTTGATGTATTCTATATTACAGTAACATGATGTATTCTATATTACAGTAACATGATGTATTCTATATTACAGTAACATGATGTATTCTATATTACAGTAACTTGATGTATTCTATATTACAGTAACTTTATGTATTCTATATTAGTTACTTGATGTATTCTATATTACTGTAACTTGATGTATTATATATTACAGTAACTTGATGTATTCTATATTACAGTAATATCATGTATTCTATATTACTGTAACATGATGTATTCTATATTACTGTAACTTGATGTATTCTATATTACAGTAACTTGATGTATTCTATATTACAGTAACATGATGTATTCTATATTACAGTAACTTGATGTATTCTATATTACTGTAACTTGATGTATTATATATTACAGTAACATGATGTATTCTATGTTACAGTAACTTGATGTATTCTATATTACAGTAACTTGATGTATTCTATATTACAGTAACATGATGTATTCTATATTACAGTGACATGATGTATTCTATATTACTGTATTAAAACAGTGTTGTAACTGTATCTCTATAACCTATATTTCTGATGTATTAAACTCAGTGAGATACATATACATATAACTAGAGAGAGAGAGAGAGAGAGAGAGAGATGGATCCCCGAGGGGGACATTTCTTTGTCAAGCAGCTACAACAAAACACAGGGCAGGTGCAAAATGCCACAACGAAAATACACTAAAGACAGATACATGATACATAGAATATTGACTGATATTACTGGGACATAAACTTTGTCAATTATGTATGCAGTTACCACGGCAACATATATTGTGTCTACAGAAAACATTTACACCTCACTGTGTGTCTGTCATCTCTGTTTCTGGTCTAACTATAATCTAATCAGATTTAACTATAATCTAATCAGACTTAACTATAATCTAATCAGATTTAACTATAATCTAATCAGATTTAACTATAATCTAATCAGATTTAACTATAATCTAATCAGATTTAACTATAATCTAATCAGATTTAACTATAATCTAATCAGATTTAACTATAATCTAATCAGGCTTCTCTAAAAGATAGAAAACACATTTACTGTATATCTGTTTATTGGCATGAAAGTTACAATTTAACAATATTGTCAAAGCACTTTACAATGTAACAATAAAAAGAATAGAAGGTTCATACTATTATTAACAACAAAAATATAGATCCATGTCACTATTGTATGTGTTGAATGACCAAGGCGCAGCGCAGGGATAATAGTTAGACATTGTTTTATTATACTAAATAAAATACTATGTATAATACAAAAACATATGACGAACTATACAAAACCGAAAACAAACACTATAGAAAAACGTCACGTTCACAAAACACACTAATGGACGGACGTAAAGAAAACACACTTACTTTCACCGTGACTGTGAATTATAACAACAACATCAACAACGACCCACACCAGAGTGAAGGACAGACTCAACATATATGGGATCCCTAATTAGAGACAATGCTGTGCAGCTGCCTCTAATTAGGGATCCAACCCAAACCCCACACAGAAACAGAAAAGAACGACACTGTCAAACTCTGACCATAACTACATAGAGAAGCCTATGCTTCCATGGCCCCTCCTTATATCTGGGCCCGGACTGGGTACCAGTGGGACCAACGGCTCCGGCCATGGAGCGGGGAAAACAACCGGGCCCAGACTGGGCACCGGTGGGGCAAATGGCTCCGGCCATGGAGCGGGACCATTAACCGGGCCCGGACTGGGCACCGGTGGGGTAAACGTCTCCGGCCATGGAGCGGGGAAAACAACCGGGCTCGGACTAGGCACAGGTGGGGTAAACGGCTCCGGCCATGGAGCGGGGAAAACAACCGGACCCGGACTGGGCACCGGTGGGGTAAATGGGCTCCGGCCATGGAGCTGGGCAATTAACCGGGCCCGGACTGGGCACCGGTGGGGTAAACAGCTCCGGCCTTGGAGCGGGGAAAACAACCGGGCCAGGACTGGGCACCGGTGGGGCAAACGGCTCTGGCCATGGAGCGGGGAAAACAACCGGGCCTGGACTGGGCATCGGTGGGGCAAACAGCTCCGGCCATGGAGCGGGGAAAACAACCGGGACTGGACTGGGCACCGGTGGGGCAACCGGCTCTGGCCATGGAGCTGGGAAAACAACCGGGCCTGGACTGGGCACCGTTGGAGCGGACTGCTCGGGCACTGAGGCGGAGCAGACGGCTGGACCCGGATTGGGCACCGGTGGAGCGGACTGCTCTGGCACTGAGGCGGAGCAGACGGCTGGATCCGGAATGGGTACCGGTGGAGCGGACTGCTCTGGCACTGGAGCGGAGCAGACGGCTGGACCCGGAATGGGTACCGGTGGAGCGGACTGCTCTGGCACTGAGGCGGAGCAGACGGCTGGACCCGGATTGGGTACCGGTGGAGCGGACTGCTCTGGCACTGAGGCGGAGCAGACGGCTGAACCCGGATTGGGTACCGGTGGAGCGGACTGCTCTGGCACTGAGGCGGAGCAGACGGCTGGAGGTTCCGGGCTACGGACCTTCGCTGGAGGTTCCGGGCTACGGACCTTCGCTGGAGGTTCCGGGCTACGGACCTTCGCTGGAGGTTCCGGGCTACGGACCTTCGCTGGAGGTTCCGGGCTACGGGCCGTGGATGAGGGCTCAGGGCTGCTGACCTTCGCTGGAGGCTCAGGGCTGCTGACCTTCGCTGGAGGTTGCGGGCTGCGGACCTTCGCTGGAGGTTGCGTGGAGCAGGCACAGGAAGCACCTGGCTAGGCACACGCACTGGAGGTCGGGTGCGGGGAGCCGGCACGGGTCGTACCGGACTGGGGAGGCGCACCGGAGGTCGAATGCGTGAAGCCAGCACTGGAAGCACCTGGCTGGGCGCACTCACCGGAGGTCGGGTGTGGGGAGTAGAGCAGAGGTCCGGACCCGGACTGGGCACCGGAGGAGCGGACTGCTCTGGTAGGGAGGAGGAGTAGACGATCGGACCCAGACTGGGCACCGGAGGAGCGGACTGCTCTGGTAGGGAGGAGGAGTAGATTACCGGACCCGGACTGGGTACCGGTGGAGCGGACTGCTCTGGCATGAGGGTGGAGTAGACGACCGGACCTGGACTGGGGATGCTCCTCTTGGGCACCTTTAGAGCCAGCTCCCTCCTCTCGCTCTCACACTCCTCCATATTTAGCCAACATAGCTCCATGATCATCTCATACTCCTCCCTCCGTCGGTATTCCCCCACGTACTCCGTGTCTGGCGAATGCCACCTGGAAAGTGGGACTGGTGCCTCCTCTTCCACCCCTGACCAGCCCCATAGCCCCCCCCCCCCAAGATTACCTTGGGGTTGTTTGCGGGCGTTGCCTCTTCTTGCGCGTCGCGCATAACGCGGCAGCACCTCCTCTCTCTCCCTCTCTCCCCAGTTACGCTGCTTGGTCTGGCTCTGGTGGGTCGTTCTGTCACGATGGTGTGTGTTGAATGACCAAGGTGCAGCGCAGGGATAATAGTTCAACACTAATGGACGGACGTAAAGAAAACACACTTTATTAGGGATCCAACCCAAAACCCCACAAAGAAACAGAAAAGAACGACACTGTCAGACTCGGACCATAACTACATAGAGAAGCCTATGCTTCTCTATGGCCAGAGCCTGACAATCCATTACATATTAATTATCACATATACAACCAAACATATTCAAAATAGTTGTATGTGTGTGTTTTGTGTGTGTAAGTTTGTTGGGGGATTATTGGTTGTAGTTGGGTCAACTGGTTGTCCTTATGGGATTATTGGTTGTAGTTGGGTCAACTGGTTGTCCTTATGGTATTATTGGTTGTAGTTGGGTCAACTGGTTGTCCTTATGGTATTATTGGTTGTAGTTGGGTCAACTGGTTGTCCCTACGGGTGTGGCATAATGCAACATATTTTGCACCATAAATGGCACAATGGACCTTTTCACCCAATAGGCATTGTAATTTTTCATTATCTGTTCCTGTTTCAAATTCTTTATTTCTATTTTTAATTTGGGGAAAGAAAGTTGCCCGTATGTCTGCATAATTATCACATTTTAGGAGAAAGTGTGTTTCCGTTTCTATTGCGTTTTGTGGGCAGAGTAAACACAACCTGGCATCTCTGGGTTGCCAGATCTGTCTGTGACGACCGGTCTCTATAGCCAGGCTGTGTTCGCTGAGTCTGTACATAGTCAATGTTTTCCTCAGTTTTCTATCAGTCACAGTGGTCAGATAGTTTGCCACTGTGTACTGTCTGTTTAGTGCCAAATAGCATTGAAGTTTACTTTGATTTTTTGTGGTGTCTTTCCAATAGGTCATGTAATTTTCTTTTTGTTTTTTGATAATTTGGTTGGGCCAGATTTTCTGAGTGCTGTCCTGAGGCTTTGTTGGGTTACTGTTGGTTTGTGAGTTTAGTCTCAGGATCAGCTGACTAAGGGAACTCTTCTCTATGGTCACCTCTTGGTATTGGAGGGCTTTGTGGTGGTAAGAGTTGGGGTCGCTTATTTTTAAATGGTTATAGAATGTGGTGGCTCGTTTTTGGATATTAATTAAAAGGGGAAATTGGCCTAATTCTGCCCTGCATGCGTTGTTTGTAGTTTTTCTCTGGACTCTGAGGATATTCTTACAAAGTTCCACATGCAGGGTTTCAATTGGATGTTTGTCCCATTTTTCTAATTCTTGTTTGGTAAGTGGGCCCCACACTTCACTGCCATATAATGCAATTGGTTCAATTATTGATTTGAATATTTTGAGCCAGATCCTAATTGGTATGTCTAATTTGATGTTTCTTTAAAAGGCATAAAAAGCTCTTCTTGCCTTGTCTCTCAGTTCATTCACAGCCAAGTTGAAATTTCCTGTGGAGCTTACTTTTAGTCCTAAACATGTGTAGGTGTAGGTGTGTTCTAGGTGTGTGGAGCCTAATAGGAAGGTGTATTTGTTTTCTTGGCATCTGGATCTTTTTTGGAATATCATAATTTTGGTTTTTTCTAGGTTTACTGTCAGCGCCCAGTTCTGGCAGAATTGATGTAGGACATCTAGATGTTGTTGTAGGCCTTCTTTTGTTGGTGATAGTAGTACCAGATCATCTGCCTATAGGAGACATTTTATTTTGATATCTTTAAGGGTCAGTCCAGGGGCTGTTGATTGTTCATTAATATAGATGTTAAACAGGCTTGAGCTTAAGTTGTTTCCTTGTTTAACTCCACATCTCTGGGTAAAGTAGTCTGTTTGTTTTTCTCGGTTTTTGACTGCGCACTTGTTATTTTTATACATTGATTTAATTATATCATATGTTAGCCCACCGACACCACTTTCAATTAATTTGAGTAGTATTCCATCATGCCAAATTGAATCAAATGCCTTCTGGAAATCTACAAAACAGGAGAAAATGTTTGTTTTATTTTGACTCACATGTTTGTCAATGAGGGTGTGAAGGGTGTAAATGTGGTCTGATGTTCCATTGTTTGGTAGGAATCCAATTTGGCTTTTGTTCAGGACATTGTGTTCGTTAAGATAGTTCAGTAATCTGCTGTTTATGATGGCACAGAAAAGTTTGCCCAAGTTGCTGTTGACACAAATGCCACGATAATTGTTGGTATCATATTTGTCTCCATTTTTATAAATTGGTGTAATAAGTCCTTGGTTCCAGATGTCTGGAAAATAGCCTAAACTCAGGACTTCATTAAACAGTTTGAGTATGGCTGTGGTAAATGTATGACTTGCGTATTTAATCATTTCATTTAATATGCCATCTGTACCACATGCTTTTTTGTGTTTAAGGGTCTTTATTTTTTCTAATATTTCATTTTCTGTTATTGGGAAATCTAGAGGATTCTGGTTATTTTTAATGGTGGATTCAAGTATTTTGAGTTTTTCATAGTTTTCTTTTTGTTTGGAATTCGTTGTTATGTTTTTATATAGTTCTTGGAAGTGGTTTCTCCGTATGTCAGCGTTTTGAAAAGCCAATTCTTCTCCATGTGGTTTGTTCAGGGAATTCCTATTTTGCCAGAAGATGTTTGAATCAATGGATTCTTCCATTTCAGTGAGTTGTTTTTTAATGTGTTGCTGGTTTTGTTCTTAAAGTCTGTTTGTGTTCTTTAAGGGTTTCCCAGTGTTGTTGCCGCAGACATTGATCGTCTTGTTTTTGGTTGGATAGAATTCTTAGTTTTCCCCTTATGGATTTGCAATCATGGTCAAACCATTTGTTATTATTTCTATTTGTTTTACTGTATTTGGGATCTTTTTTAAGTCAGATGCCAATTTGTCAAATATTTCATTGATGTTTTGTACAGCTAGATTTACTCAAATGCCATTTGGTAGTTTTCTAGACTATTATTATTCCATCTATAAGGCTGATTAGTCTTGTGTAGTTTAAAGGGCTTTTCTGCATTATGGTTTGTTTCTGCCCTTTTTAGATACAGTGGGGAGAACAAGTATTTGATACACTGCCGATTTTGCAGGTTTTCCCACTTACAAAGCATGTAGAAGTCTGTACTTGTTATCATAGGTACTCTTCAACTGTGAGTGACGGAATCAAAAATCCAGAAAATCACATTGTATGATTTTTAAGTAATTAATTTGCATTTTATTGCAGGACATAAGTATTTGATACATCAGAAAAGCAGAACTTAATATTTGGTAGAGAAACCTTTGTTTGCAATTACAGAGATCATACGTTTCCTGTAGTTCTTGACCAGGTTTGCACACACTGCAGCAGGGATTTTGGCCCACTCCTCCATCCAGATCCTTCAGGTTTCGGGGCTGTCGCTGGGCAATACGGACTTTCAGCTCCCTCCAAAGATGTTCTATTGGGTTCAGGTCTGGAGACTGGCTAGGCCACTCCAGGACCTTGAGATGCTTCTTACGGAGCCACTCCTTAGTTGCCCTGGCTGTGTGTTTCGGGTCGTTGTCATGCTGGAAGACCCAGCCACGACCCATCTTCAATGCTCTTACTGAGGGAAGGAGGTTGTTGGCCAAGATCTCGCGATACATGGCCCCATCCATCCTCCCCTCAATACGGTGCAGTCGTCCTGTCCCCTTTGCAGAAAAGCATCCCCAAAGAATGATGTTTCCACCTCCATGCTTCACGGTTGGGATGGTGTTCTTGGGGTTGTACTCATCCTTCTTCTTCCTCCAAACACGGCGAGTGGAGTTTAGACCAAAAAGCTCTATTTTTGTCTCATCAGACCACATGACCTTCTCCCATTCCTCCTCTGGATCATCCAGATGGTCATTGGCAAACTTCAGACGGGCCTGGACATGTGCTGGCTTGAGCAGGGGGACCTTGCGTGCGCTTCAGGATTTAAATCCATGACGGCGCAGTGTGTTACTAATGGTTTTCTTTGAGACTGTGGTCCCAGCTCTCTTCAAGTCATTGACCAGGTCCTGCCGTGTAGTTCTGGGCTGATCACTCACCTTCCTCATGATCATTGATGCCCCACGAGGTGAGATCTTGCATTGTGCCCCAGACCGAGGGAGATTGACCGTCATCTTGAACTTCTTCCATTTTCTAATAATTGCGCCAACAGTTGTTGCCTTCTCACCAAGCTGCTTGCCTATTGTCCTGTAGCCCATCCCAGCCTTGTGGAAGTCTACAATTTTATCCCTGATGTCCTTACACAGCTGTTTGATTGAGTGTGTGGGGTCCGTTTGATTGAGTGTGTGGACAGGTGTATTTTATACAGGTAACGAGTTCAAACAGGTGCAGTTAATACAGGTAATGAGTGGAGAACAGGAGGGCTTCTTAAAGAAAAACTAACAGGTCTGTGAGAGACGGAATTCTTACTGGTTGGTAGGTGATCAAATACTTATGTCATGCAATAAAATGCAAATTAATTATTTAAAAATCATACAATGTGATTTTCTGGATTTTTAGATTCCGTCTCTCACCGTTGAAGTGTACCTATGATAAAAATTACAGACCTCTACATGCTTTGTAAGTAGGAAAACCTGCAAAATCGGCAGTGTATCAAATACTTGTTCTCCCCACTGTATATAGTAATTTTGCTGTGGTCTGATACTGGTGTGAGTGGGCTGACTGTGAATGCGCTGAGAGACATTGGATCAAGGTCTGTGATTATGTAATCTACAGTACTACTACCAAGAGGTGAGCTGTACGTATAGCGCCCAAAAGAGTCTCCGCGGAGTCTTCCATTAACTATGTACAGACCCAGTGTTCCCATAGTTGTAGTAGTTCTTTGCCAGTTCAGTTTTTAATTTTATCAAAGTTGTTTCTGGTAGGATATGAGGGGAGGGGAATGCTGATGTTTCTGGTAGGATATGAGGGGAGGGGAATGCTGATGTTTCTGGTAGGAAATGAGGGGAGGGGAATGCTGATGTTTCTGGTAGGATATGAGGGGAGGGGAATGCTGATGTTTCTGGTAGGATATGAGGGGAGGGGAATGCTGATGTTTCTGGTAGGATATGAGGGGAGGGGAATGCTGATGTTTCTGGTAGGATATGAGGGGAGGGGAATGCTGATGTTTCTGGTAGGATATGAGGGGAGGGGAATGCTGATGTTTCTGGTAGGATATGAGGGGAGGGGAATGCTGATGTTTCTGGTAGGATATGAGGGGAGGGGAATGCTGATGTTTCTGGTAGGATATGAGGGGAGGGGAATGCTGATGTTTCTGGTAGGATATGAGGGGAGGGGAATGCTGATGTTTCTGGTAGGATATGAGGGGAGGGGAATGCTGATGTTTCTGGTAGGATATGAGGGGAGGGGAATGCTGATGTTTCTGGTAGGATATGAGGGGAGGGGAATGCTGATGTTTCTGGTAGGATATGAGGGGAGGGGAATGCTGATGTTTCTGGTAGGATATGAGGGGAGGGGAATGCTGATGTTTCTGGTAGGATATGAGGGGAGGGGAATGCTGATGTTTCTGGTAGGATATGAGGGGAGGGGAATGCTGATGTTTCTGGTAGGATATGAGGGGAGGGGAATGCTGATGTTTCTGGTAGGATATGAGGGGAGGGGAATGCTGATGTTTCTGGTAGGATATGAGGGGAGGGGAATGCTGATGTTTCTGGTAGGATATGAGGGGAGGGGAATGCTGATGTTTCTGGTAGGATATGAGGGGAGGGGAATGCTGATGTTTCTGGTAGGATATGAGGGGAGGGGAATGCTGATGTTTCTGGTAGGATATGAGGGGAGGGGAATGCTGATGTTTGTATTAATGTGTTGATCTCCCTGTGTGTCTAAGGTGTCTTGATCTTCTCCAGTTCTAGCATTAAGGTCCCCACAGATCATTATGTTTCCCTGAGGCTGATAGTTACTGATCTCTTCTAGGATGGAGAAGCTTTCTTCCTTGTAGTAAGGAGATTGAAGGGGGAATATATTTTTTTCTGTGGAGGTAGCCTCTTTAGATTTTTAGCCAAATAGAGAATTCTCCTATTTTAATTATTTCAATTGCGTGTGTTGGTTCTGTTTTGAACCAAATCAGCATTCCTCCTGAGTCTCTGCCCTGGGTGATTCCTTTTAATTTAGTGGATGGGATAATAATCTCCCTGTAGCCTAATGGACAACCAGTGGGTCCTTCTCCTCTATTCCATGTTTCCTGTAGAACAATAACATCAGAACCTAGAACTTCTTATAAAGTCTATATCTCTGCTCTTAAGCCCAAAAGCAGATCTTATTCCTTGGATGTTCCAACATGAGATAGTGAATGATATTTACAGTGTTTAAGATGATATACATTCAAAACATTTCAATTAAACATATATAATACTCTAATTGTTGTTACGCACACCTCCCTAAGGAGGGAACGCAAAACCCTGCTACACGTAAGCCCAGTGGAATGGGGAGAAAGTATGGGGTCGTGGGTGCAAGTAAGGGTGACAGAGGCCACAATACCGTTAACAATGGATTTTATTTATCCAAAAACGGGAAGTGAGGGAAAAGGGGCTGGACGGGACCAAAGAAAGTAAAGAACCAAACCTCTAACCTGCCTTAACTTTCAACAGAACATCTTACCTAAACTAGCACCGGAATGCTGGTGCTCTAACCAAAATACAGGGGGTGGTCCGCCCAGGTCTTACCTAGTGTATATAGACAAGTAAACTCTACGTGAGGTGTACGCCCAGGTCTTACCTAGTGTATATAGACAAGTAAACTCTACGGGAGGTGTACGCCCAGGTCTTACCTAGTGTATATAGACAAGTAAACTCTACGGGTGGTGTACGCCCAGGTCTTACCTAGTGTATATAGACAAGTAAACTCTACGGGTGGTGTACGCCCAGGTCTTACCTAGTGTATATAGACAAGTAAACTCTACGGGTGGTGTACGCCCAGGTCTTACCTAGTGTATATAGACAAGTAAACTCTACGGGTGGTGTACGCCCAGGTCTTACCTAGTGAATATAGACAAGTAAACTCTACGGGTGGTGTACGCCCAGGTCTTACCTAGTGTATATAGACAAGTAAACTCTACGGGTGGTGTACGCCCAGGTCTTACCTAGTGTATATAGACAAGTAAACTCTACGGGTGGTGTACGCCCAGGTCTTACCTAGTGTATATAGACAAGTAAACTCTACGGGTGGTGTACGCCCAGGTCTTACCTAGTGTATATAGACAAGTAAACTCTACGGGTGGTGTACGCCCAGGTCTTACCTAGTGTATATAGACAAGTAAACTCTACGGGAGGTGTACGCCCAGGTCTTACCTAGTGTATATAGACAAGTAAACTCTACGGGAGGTGTACGCCCATGGGCCTCTTGCCTAGCACCAAGGCTTTCCCCTTTCCCCTGGGAACAAATGAAAAAGGTAGTTAGCCCAAATTATAATGTTACAAATGACACAAAACCAATGCTCTCTTAACAAACAAATTCTAATACTCAATCACATTTAACAGCTCAAACACTCCAAATATCTAAACACTCATTCATAAAGATCTCACAAGCAGCACATCTCACAACCACAGCAAACCAGCCAGAGAGAGAGAGAACAGCTCAAACAACTGAGGCTTAAATAAGGGTGAGCCAGCTGCAGCTACTGACGAGTAGGCGGAGTCAGGTCTTCCAGACAGTGGAGAATCCCACCAATCAGCCATTGCTACTGGACCTGGAGGCCATCTTGCCTGGAACAAACTCACACATTGAAGCACTGAAACCAAGTACAAACAAATATAAGGACACAGAGCAACACAACACACTGGGGACGTAACAACTACAAAACATGAAAACACACGCAAACAGTACAAACAGAAACTTCTAAGAGAGAAACCAGAAACTCTGTTTGCAGATCTTTTTAAAAACGGCGACATTAGTGACCTCATCTTATTCACAGAACAGCCAACTGCATGGCATAGTGCAGTGAAAGACCACTACCCCTCAATCACAAGAGAAGGAATATGTAATGAGTGGAAAATAAAAATCAAAGACACAACCACTATCATGACCACTGTCAATGTCTACACAAATGGAACCATTCTAGTGCAGGGTAACGTGAGTCAATTCCAGGCAGACTTTAACTTAATAAAAGAGAGAGCCCAGCTAGAGAAATCCAGTCTAGGAGAAGTCCTTTCCACCATGGATGAAACAGATAACACCCACCCCCCAGAATACCTCACAGAACAAACCCCTAAAGAGAGTGATCCCCCAAACCCAGAACAGACAGAACCTTCTTTACACATTATTATCAACGACCTAATCAAGAAGTTTGCCCTGATGGAGGTAGAACAAGTGCTACTCAGAGAAAAGATGAACAAACAACAGACTGAGACAGACATCTCACAGAGGAGGAACACAGAACAAGATGACTATGGCTCTACAGCACAACTAAGAAACAGAACAAGAGAAAGAGAAACACAAGAGAAATAGATAGTTTGCCATGGTAGATAGATAGATAGATAGATAGATAGATAGATAGGTACTTTATTGGTGTACTGTCCATTTAGGGCCAAATAGTGTACTGTCCATTTAGGGCCATTTAGGGCCAAATAGCACTGCATTTTGCTTTGTGCTTGTGTTTTCCAATAGGTAATGTAGTTTTGTTTTAGATGTTTTGAAATTTGGTTAATTCTGATTGATTGGATGTTCTGGTCCTGAGGCTTCAGTGTGTTAGTGGAACAAGTTTGTGAACTCAGCCCCCGGACCAGTTGGATGAAGGGACTCTTATCTTTGCTCAACTCTTGGTATTGCAGGGCTTGGTAATGATATGAGAGGGGGTCACTGTGTTTTATGTGTTTCCAAAACTTAATTGCTCTTTTTTGAGTTTTTAATATTAGTGGATATCGACCTAATTCTGCCCTGCATGCATTGTTTGTAGTTTTCCTCTGGACATGTAGGAGAATCTTACAAAGTTCCGCGTGCAAGGTCTCAATGGGATGTTTGTCCCAGTGGGTAAAATCTTGTTTTGTAAGTGGACCCCACACCTCGCTGCCATAGAGTGCGATTGGTTCAATCACACATTTAATTATTTTTTGCCAAATTGTAATAGGTATTTCAATTTGGATTTGTTTTTTAATGGCGTAGAATGCCCTGCGTGCTTTGTCTCTCAGTTCATTCACTGCATTATTTAGGTGTCCAGTCGAACTTATTTTTAAACCTAAATAGTTGTATTGTGTGCAATACTCTATATGTTTTGCACTAATTGAGAACTTTGGTTTTATTCCCCTGGATCTGGAATCTGTCTGGAAAATCATTATTTTGGTATTTTTGGGGTTTACTGTCAGGGCCCAGGTCTGACAGTACTGCTCTAGCAGGTCCAAGCTCTGCTGTAGACCATGTGCTGTGGGTGAAAGCAGGCATAGGTCATCTGCAAAGAGCAGGCATCTAACTTCCGAATTGTGGAGACTAACACCAGGGGCTGAGGACTTTTCTAGAATATTGGCCAATTCATTGATGTAAATGTTAAATAGCACAGGGCTGAGATTGCAACCCTGGCGGAGGCCCCGCCCCTGGTTAAATGATTCAGTTTGTTTATTGCCAATTTTTATGCTACACATGTTGCCTGTATACATTGATTTTATAATGTCATATGTTTTACCCCCTACACTACTTTCAATGACTTTGTAGAACAGTCCTGTATGCCAGATAGAATCAAATGCTTTTTGGAAGTCAATAAAGCAAGAATAGAGTTTTGTCTTATTTTTGTGGACGTGTTTATCTATTAGGGTGTGTAGGGTGTAAATATGATCTGTTGTTCTATGTTTTGGTATAAATCAAATTTGGCTTTTACTCAGGATATTGTGCTTATTAAGGAAGTTTAGGACTCTTACATTTATAATACTACAGAAAACCTTCCCCAGGTTACTGTTCACACAAATCCCTCTGTAATTGTTAGGGTCAGATTTGTCTCCGTTTTTAAAGATTGGTGTTATGAGTCCTTGGTTCCAGATGTCAGGGAAGTAACCTACACTCAGGATCAAGTTAAACAATTTTAATATAACCAATTGATATTTTTCACTAGTGAATTTGAGCATCTCATTTAGGATCCCATCAGGTCCGCATGCTTTTTTAGATTTTTTTATTCTTGAAGTGTTTTAAGGAGCTCCTGCTCAGTAATTGGGGTCTAAAGGATTTTGGTTCCTTTATAGATTTTTCCAGTTTGTTCAACTCTTCATAAATGTGTCCCTGTTCAGTATTATCCTGAGTGTCAACAGTGTTGTAGATGCTTTAAAGTGTTTTGTCCAAATGTCACCATTTTGTATCAATAATTCCTGTTGTTTGGGTTTGTTTAGGTTTTTCCAATTTTGCCAGAAGTTGTTTTTATTTATGGACTCCTCAATTAGTGTCAGTTGCTTTCTGTTGTACTGGGATTTCTTGATTCTGAGTGTACGTTTATATGATTTTAATGTCTCACAGTACTGAAGGCGTAGTTCTCTGTTGTTTGGGTCTCTGTGTTTTTGGTTCGATAGTGTTCTACGTTTTTTCCTAATACATTTATACATTTATAAAGTTTGTTTTTACTCACGGTGTCGATTATTTAGATTTCAGTTTTGGATCTTCATTTGTCTGGGTTTATTAGTAGTACTGTTATGGAAAATGTTGATCCGTTTGTCTCACTCTTAGTAATCAAAAGTTTGAATGAATCGCTGTCTGTCTGTCTGTCTGTCTGTCTGTCTGTCTGTCTGTCTGTCTCTCTGTCTGTCTGTGTCTGTCTCTCTGTCTGTCTGTCTCTCTGTCTGTCTCTCTCTGTCTCTGTCTCTCCCGAGTGTGTCATATAGGCTGTATGTGTGTTTGTGTGTGTGCACCAGGAGCCATCACCATGGGAACCAGGGCTTGTCAAAGAAGAACTGATCTGTCTGGTTACTACGGAAACAACTAAATACATTCCAACAGTACATAGTCAATGGTAGGCTTCGAGGGGATTCCTATGGTAGGTACACATATAGCTCATGTCTTGGCAGTAGTACTGTAGACTACTTTATCACTGACCTCAACCCAGAGTCTCTCACAGCGTTCACAGACAGCCCACTGACACCCCTATCAGATCACAGCAAAATCACACTCTACTTGAACAGAGTTATGCTCAATCATGAGGCATCAAAGCCAAAGGAACTGAATAATATTAACAAATGCTCTAGATGGAAGGAAAGTAGTGTTGAAATCTACCAAAAAACAATTTCACATTTCACTGTAATAGGGGGCAGCAGGTAGCCTACTGGTTAGAGCGTTGGGCCAGTAACCGAAAGGTTGCTGGATCGAATCCCTGAGCTGACGAGGTGAAAACCTGTTGATGTGTCCTTGAGCAAGACACTTAATCGTTACACCGTCACTGTAAATAAGAATTAACTGACTTGCCTAGTTAAATAAAGGTTTGATGAAGAATGAAAAACCTAAGAATGTCACGCCCTGATCTGTTTCACCTGTGCTTGTCCTTGTCTCCACCCCTCCAGGTGTTCCTCATCATCCCCTGTGTATTTCTACCTGTGTTTAGAGGGGGTAGAGAGAGAGAGGGGGTAGAGGGCGGGAAATGATGGGTGAAGGAGGAAAGTGAGAAAGACTGTAATAGTAATAGTCTATTGTAAGAGAGAGAAAGAGAGATGATGTAACTCAGTTACACAACCTGATTACATTCAGTTACATGTGGATTACTTTCCCGTTAGGAGCGGCCTACTGGTTTGAATTAGGAGGCGTGCACACCCCCCACCGAATATAATACTCGTTAATGTTCAGTCTTTGGACAACAAAGTTGACTAGCTCAGGGAAAGGGTTTCTTTACAGAGAGACATCAGAGCCTGTAACATACTTTGTTTCACGGAAACATGGCTCTCTCTGGATATTCTGAAATCGGTCCAGCCAGAGGGATTCTCAGTTAATTGCACAGACAGGAATAAATATCTCTCCTGCAAGCAGAAGGGCAGAGTTGTCTGTTTCATGATTAACAACTCATGGTGTAACTGTAGTATGGTGTAACCTAGAATACCTCACAATCAAATTCTGACCGTATTATCTCCCAAGAGAATTATCATTGCTTATAGCCACGGCTGTTTATTTCCCCCTCAAGACGATACCACGACGGCCCTCAAAGAACTACAATGGACTTTATGCAAACAAGAAACCACTTATCCCGAGGCTGCATTTATTGTAGCTGGGGATTTGAACAAAGCTAATTTGAGGAAAACGCTACCTTAAGATCAGTCAACATATCGACTGTTGTACTTGTGCTGCTAAAACACTCGACCACTGCTATACTAACTTCCGGGATGCTTACAAGGCCCCGCCCTCTTTTCGGCAAATCTGACCACAACTTCATTTTGCTCCTCCCCTCCTATAGACAGAAACTCAAACAGGAGGAACCCGTGCTAAGGACTATTCAACGCTGGTCTGACCAATCGGAATCCACGCTTCAGGATTGTTTTGATCACGCGGACCGGGATATGCTCCAGGTAGCTTGCGAAAATAATTTAGATGAATACACTGATATGGTGACTGAGTTTATCAGGAAGTCATACCCACTCTGACTATTAAAACCTGCATTAACCAGAAACCGTGGATAGATGGCAGCATTTGCGCTAAACTGAAAGCGCGAACCACTGCATTTAACCACGGCATTTAACCACTGCATTTAACCACGGCATTTAACCACGGCATTTAACCACTGCATTTAACCACGGCATTTAACCACTGCATTTAACCACGGCATTTAACCACGGCATTTAACCACGGCATTTAACCACGGCATTTAACCACTGCATTTAACCACGGCATTTAACCACGGCATTTAACCACGGCATTTAACCACGGCATTTAACCACGGCATTTAACCACGGCAAGGTGACTGTGAATATGGAAGAACATAAACAGTGTAGTTATTCACTCCGCAAGGCAAACATACAAGATAAACATCAGTACAGAGATAAAGTGGAGTCTCAATTCAACGGCTCAGACACCAGACGTATATGGCAGGGATTACAGACACCAGACGTATATGGCAGGGATTACAGACACCAGACGTATATGGCAGGGATTACAGACACCAGACGTATATGGCAGGGATTACAGACACCAGACGTATATGGCAGGGATTACAGACACCAGACGTATGTGGCAGGGATTACAGACACCAGACGTATGTGGCAGGGATTACAGACACCAGACGTATGTGGCAGGGATTACAGACACCAGACGTATGTGGCAGGGATTACAGACACCATACGTATGTGGCAGGGATTACAGACACCAGACGTATGTGGCAGGGATTACAGACACCAGACGTATATGGCAGGGATTACAGACACCAGACGTATGTGGCAGGGATTACAGACACCAGACGTATGTGGCAGGGATTACAGACACCAGACGTATATGGCAGGGATTACAGACACCAGACGTATATGGCAGGGATTACAGACACCAGACGTATATGGCAGGGATTACAGACACCAGACGTATATGGCAGGGATTACAGACACCAGACGTATATGGCAGGGATTACAGACACCAGACGTATATGGCAGGGATTACAGACACCAGACGTATGTGGCAGGGATTACAGACACCAGACGTATGTGGCAGGGATTACAGACACCAGACGTATATGGCAGGGATTACAGACACCAGACGTATGTGGCAGGGATTACAGACACCAGACGTATGTGGCAGGGATTACAGACACCAGACGTATGTGGCAGGGATTACAGACACCAGACGTATATGGCAGGGATTACAGACACCAGACGTATATGGCAGGGATTACAGACACCAGACGTATGTGGCAGGGATTACAGACACCAGACGTATGTGGCAGGGATTACAGACACCAGACGTATGTGGCAGGGATTACAGACACCAGACGTATGTGGCAGGGATTACAGACACCAGACGTATGTGGCAGGGATTACAGACAATCACAGACTACAGCCATGTCGCCGTCACCAACGTCTTGTTTCTGGACAAGCTAAACACCTTCGCCCGCTTTGAGGATAACACAGTGCTCTCCTTCTCCGTGGCCGACGTGAGTAAAACATTTAAACGTGTTAACCCTCGCAATGCTGCCGGCCAAGACGGCATCCCTAGCCGCGTCCTCAGAGCATGCAAAGACCATCTGTGGTCAATGGGCATATTCAATCTCTCCCTATCCCATTCTGCTGTGACTAATCAAGGATCATATCACCTCCACCTTACCTGCCACCCTAGACCCACTTCAATTTTCTTACCGCCTCAATAGATCCACAGATGATGCAATCTCCACCACATTACATACTGCCCTATCCCATCTGGACAAGAGGTATACCTATGTAAGAATGCTGTCCATTGACAATAGCTCAGCATTCAACACCATAGTTCCCTCCAAGCTCATCATCAAGCTCGAGGCCCTGGGTCTGAACCCCGCCCTGTGCAACTGGGTCCTGGACTTCCTGACGGGTCGCCCCCAGGTGGTGAAGTTAGGAAACAACACCTCCAATTTGTTGATCCACAACACTGGGGCCCCACAAGATTGTGTGCTCAGCCTCCTCCTGTTAACCCATGACTCAATCATCAAGTTTACAGACGACACAACAGTAGTAGGCCTGATTACCAACAACGATGAGACAGCCTACAGGGAGGAGGTGAGGGCTCTGGGAGTGTGGTGATGAGACAGCCTACAGGGAGGAGGTGAGGGCTCTGGGAGTGTGGTGATGAGACAGCCTACAGGGAGGAGGTGAGGGCTCTGGGAGAGTGGTGCCAGGAAAATAACCTCTCCCTCAACGTCAGCAAAACTAAGGAGATGATCGTGGAAACAGCAGAGGGTACACCACCCAATCCACATCGATGGGACCGCTGTGGAGAAGGTGGAAAGATTCAAGTTACTTGGCGTACACATCACTGATAAACTGAAATGGTCCACCCACACAGACAGTGTGGTGAAGAAGGTGCAACAGAGCCTCTTCAACCTCAGGAGGCTGAAGAATTTTGACTTGACACCTGAAACCCTCAAACCTTTACAGATGCACAATTGAGAGCATCCTGTCGGGCTGTATCATCGCCTGGTACGGCAACTGCACCGCCCATAACCGCAAAGCTCTCCAGAGGGTGGTGCGTTCCCCCAACACATTACTAGGGGCTAACCATACCTGTGTGATTGTCTCCACCCCCTCCAGGTGTCTCCATCTTCCTCATTATCCCCAGTGTATTTATACCTGTGTTCTCTGTTGGTCTGTTACCAGTTGGTTTTATTTCATCAAGTCTCATCAAGTTCCCCCTCTGCTCCTGTCTCTCTATAGTTCCTGTTTTCTAGTTTTCCCCGTTTTGACCATTCTGACCCTGAGCCAGCCCACCGTCCTGTACCTTTGCCCCTCCTATCTGGATTACTAACCTCTGACCTGACCCTGAGCCAGCCCGCCGTCCTGTACCTTTGCCCCACTACTCTTTACTGAACTCTGCCTGACCTGACCCTGAGCCAGCCCCTGTTGGTTTAATAAACTGTTGTTACTCCGACTGTGTCTGCGCCTGGGTCTTATTTACATCCCCCCGGGGGATCAATAAAGTATCTATCTATCTATCTATCTATCTATCTATCTATCTATCTATCTATCTATCTATCTATCTATCTATCTATCTATCTATCTATCTATCTATCTATCTATCTATCTATCTATCTATCTATCTATCTATATTACTTGTTAGATATTACTGCACTGTCAGAGCTAGAAGCACAAGCATTTCACTACACCCGCAATAACGTCGGCTAAAAAGGTCATGTGACCAATAACATTTGATTTGATTTGAATTTAAAAGTAATCCAATAAGTAGTCATCGACTCTTTCAAAAGTATCTGTAATCTGATTACAGTTGCAGTTTTTTTGTAGTAGGGTTACTGCCCAAAACTGAAAAAGACAGAGAGAGAAAGAGGCTGGCGCTCCCACTGACTGGCTGGAAGAAAAGCTTACATCTCTGCATTCTAGCGATGAGCGGACAGAGCTGTGACACCAAGAGGTGCATCAGTAACAACATCACTGTGTAACAGCCAGACGGTAATTAGTGATGTCACTTTGTTAAAGCGTGAGGACTAACGGAGGAGCGGCCAGTGGAAGAGAGAGTGCTGTGGAGCCGCCGGGGTGATAATGGCATTGGGGCGTGTGGAGGCGATGACAAAGCCTTTACCACTGCAGCGCGACCTAACCGGATAACATCACCGACACACACACACACACACACACCGGGGAATCTGTTTTCACCGAGTTTTACCTGGGTCAGCGTGCTACTGGATTACCGGATTACCGAATTACCGAGTCAAACTAGTGATCTGATCTACCTTGGCTACACCCAGAGAAGGGTGTATGAGGCGGGAGATATGAGGAGCCACTGCGCCCACTCTGGATTATAACGTCACCATCTATCTGGTTTAAGGAAAGGCTGTCGCTTCTCTTGGCTGCTTTCACTGGATCTCTCTGTTGCCTTTATTTACCCATGTAGGTTAGTTGGAATTCTGTCGTCTATGTATGGATCTGTCTCTATATGTACCATTATCTCCCGGTATCTGCTGCTCTCTGGGCTGCACCCAACCTGTAGAGAGAGGGAGAGTTGGGGGAGAAAGATAGAGGGAGTTGGGGGAGAGAGAGCTAGAGCGGGATATATATATATATATATATATATATATATAGAGAGAGAGAGAGAGAGAGAGAGAGAGAGAGAGAGAGAGAGAGAGAGAGAGAGAGAGAGATGGGGGGGATAGTGTGGGGGATATATATATATATATAGAGAGAGAGAGAGATCTTCAGGTTATTTATCTGTTGGAGTTCCCAGTCTGCCGCCAGGGGCTCTGATGAGTGAAGCCCTGAAAAGGAGCTGTCTGACCAGGGAGAACCGGGCTGTCCTCCTTCCTGTCTGTCTGTCTGCCGGAGAACACTGGGACAGTAGTGCCTGCCTGCCTGCGGACCCGATGCTCCGTGCACCTGATGGTCGGCGTGCCCGCTGTTTCCACTCGCTGGTGGGTGAGGCTCAAGACGTTGTGTCCAGAGCGCGCTAGGAGGATGCTGCGCCAGGTGTGTTTGTGAGCGAGAGAAGGATGTTTGTGTGTGTGTGTGTGAGAGAGAGAAAGTCAGAAAGGATGTTGATGTGTTTGTATGTGTTTCTATGTGTGTATGTGATTCAGGTGTTGCAGGCAGGCCTGAGGAGCTCTTTCCAGGCTCTGGGTCGGTTTGTGGCGAGCCACCCAGTCTTCTTCGCCTCTGCCCCCGTACTGGTGTCTGTCCTGCTGGGGGCCAGTTTCAGGTAATACACACAGAGCTGTTCTATTTTTTTATTCAGAAAAAGAAGCCATGGAGTGAAGGGCCACAGCATGTTGATTGGTGCAGGCCTGTAGCAGACTTCTCCATGATGACATGTTGATTGGTGCAGGCCTGTAGCATGATGACATGTTGATTGGTGCAGGCCTGTAGCATGATGACATGTTGATTGGTGCAGGCCTGTAGCATGATGACATGTTGATTGGTGCAGGCCTGTAGCATGATGACATGTTGATTGGTGCAGGCCTGTAGCATGATGACATGTTGCACAAAATTATTCTGCTATTGTGTGTGTGTGTGTGTGTGTGTGTGTGTGTGTGTGTGTGTGTGTGTGTGTGTGTGTGTGTGTGTGTGTGTGTGTGTGTGTGTGTGTGTGTGTGTGTGTGTGTGTGTGTGTGTGTGTGTGTGTGTGTTTCAGTCGGTACAGAGTGGAAGGTAATGTGGAGTCCCTGCTAGTTCCTAAACACAGTCTGGCGAAGATAGAAGGAAACCTGGTGGACTCACTTTTTCCTGTCAACAGGTCTGTTATCTACTATTACTGTCTAATAGCCCTGTCTACTATTATATACATATTATCTACTATTATATACATATTATCTACTATTATCTACATATTATCTACTATCATATACATATTATCTACTATTATCTGCATATTATCTACTATTATCTGCATATTATCTACTATTATCTACTATTATATACATATGATCTACTATTATATACATATTATCTACTATTATCTGCTATTATCTGCATATTATCTACTATTATCTGCTATTATCTACTATTATCTACTATTATCTGCATATTATCTACTATTATCTGCTATTATCTACTATTATCTACTATTATCTACATATTATCTACTATTATCTGCATATTATCTACTATTATCTGCTATTATCTACTATTATCTACATATTATCTATATATTATCTACTATTATCTACTATTATCTACTATTATCTACATATTATCTACTATTATCTGCTATTATATACATATTATCTACTATTATCTGCATATTATCTACTATTATCTGCTATTATCTACTATTATCTACTATTATCTGCATATTATCTACTATTATCTGCTATTATCTACTATTATCTACTATTATCTGCATATTATCTACTATTATCTGCATATTATCTACTATTATCTGCTATTATCTACTATTATCTACATATTATCTACTATTATCTACTATTATCTACTATTATCTACATATTATCTACTATTATATACATATTATCTACTATTATCTGCATATTATCTACTATTATCTGCTATTATCTACTATTATCTGCATATTATCTACTATTATCTGCTATTATCTACTATTATCTACATATTATCTACTATTATCTGCTATTATCTACTATTATCTACATATTATCTATATATTATCTACTATTATCTACTATTATCTGCTATTATCTACTATTATCTACTATTATCTACATATTATCTACTATTATCTGCTATTATATACATATTATCTACTATTATCTGCATATTATCTACTATTATCTGCTATTATCTACTATTATCTACATATTATCTGCTATTATATACATATTATCTACTGTTATCTGCATATTATCTACTATTATCTGCTATTATCTACTATTATCTACTATTATCTACTATTATCTACATATTATCTATATAAAATCTACATATTATCTGCTATTATCTACATATTATCTATATATTATCTACATATTATCTGCTATTATCTACATATTATCTATATATTATCTACATATTATCTGCTATTATGTGCTATTATCTACTATTATCTACATATTATCTACATATTATCTACATATTATCTACTATTATCTACATATTATCTACTATTATCTACATAGTATCTACTATTATCTACATATTATCTACTATTATCTACATATTATCTACATATTATCTACTATTATCTACATATTATCTACTATTATCTACATATTATCTACTATTATCTACATATTATCTACTATTATCTACATATTATCTACATATTATCTACATATTATCTACATATTATCTATTATTATCTACATATTATCTACATTTTATCTATTATTATCTACATATTATTTACATATGATCTACTATTATCCACATATTATCTCCATATTATATACTATTATCTACTCTTATCTACATATGTGACCCGTTTCAGGAAACTAGGTGTATGTCGCAGGTCATTACTTCAGAGGAGAGCCGTTTGAATGTAAACTTTTGTTCTTTTATCAAAATGCGTTTTTTGGCAGAAAAGCCTTCACGAGGATGTGAACTTTCATGTGCCTTAATAACAAACTTGTATGCCATCTAAAAAATAAAATTGTTAAATTATGAGCCCATTTGGTTTAGCCAGAGAAAAAGACAGCAACCTTCCCGCTAACCATGATTGGCTGAGATAATGAGTGGGCTGGACATGCCGAGAGATGAGGATTGGTCTGCCATGTAGCATGCGTCTGTCTATTGGAGCTGGTTAGTATGTATCACATAGTTAAACTGCATAAACTAAATGTCAAGTTAAATTGTACTGTTAGCTAGCTAACGTTAGCTGGCTGGCTGCTTGCTAACGTTATGTGTTGCTCTCCACTTTCTGGAGGACCGAGTTTTGAAATCAGTGGAAGTAGAGTATGATAGCTAAAGAGATGGAGAAAACACCTGTCTGGATTACATCTTCAAACTAAGGGCAACCATGGCATTTAACAGGAGACGCATCCAACCATTATGTATACGAGTAAGATAGTCTAGCTAGCTACATTTTCTAATTTTGACAGAAAGTGGTTTCATTTCAAGTGTACTATTAGCTGGCTGGAACACTATGCATATGATCTTATTCTTCATATCTCAGACACATTTGCTGACTAGTTATAGCTAGCTAACATTGAACCTAGTTGGTTAGCTACCTGCAGATTCATGCAGGGTAGTAACGTAAAGAGTTTTACATGTACATTTACATCATTTAGCAGACACTCTTATCCAGAGTAGTGAGTGCATACATACTTTTTTCATACTGTTCCCCCATGGCAATCGAACCCACAACCCTGGCGTTGCAAGCGCCATGCAACTGAGCTACACAGGACACACAAGTTGTGATTATGGTCCATTGTTTAGCCAGCTAGCTACATGTCTTAACAAAAGATTCCACTATGCAAGTATCCATTGCAATAGAATGTCACTGCAACTAGCTGGTAAATTCGCTCTACACCAATTTCAGACCACAGGTAAGATAGTCTAACTACTGTAGCTACATTTTTAAGATATTACGCATTTCTAATTTTACTATTATCTGCATACGAGCTACTATTATCTACTATTATCTACATATTATCTACTATTATCTACATATTATCTACGATTATCTACATATTATCTACTATTATCTTCATATTATCTACTATTATCTACATATCATCTACGATTATCTACATATTATCTACTATTATCTTCATATTATCTACTATTATCTTCATATTATCTACTATTATCTACATATCATCTACGATTATCTACATATTATCTACTATTATCTTCATATTATCTACTATTATCTACATATTATCTACGATTATCTACATAGTATCTACTATTATCTTCATATTATCTACTATTATCTACTATTATCTACATATTATCTACATATTATCTACATATTATCTATATATTATCTACTATTATCTACATATTATCTACATATTATCTACATATTATCTACATATTATCTACTATTATCTACGATTATCTACATATTATCTACTGTTATCTACATATGATCTACATTTTATCAACATGTTATCTACATATTATCTACATATTATCTACTATTATCTACTATTATCTACATTTATCAACATGTTATCTACTATTGTCTACATATTATCTGCATATTATCTACATGTCTACTATTATCTGCATATTATCTACTATTATCTTCATATTATCTACATATCTACTATTATCTACGATTATCTACATATTATCTACTATTATCTACATATTATCTACATATTATCTACATGTTATCTATATATTATCTACTATTATCTACATATTATCTACATATTATCTACTATTATCTACATATTATCTACGATTATCTACATATTATCTACTATTATCTACATATTATCTACATATTATCTACATATTATCTACGTATTATCTACATATTATCTACTATTATCTACATATTATCTACTATTATCTACATATTATCTACATATTATCTGCTGTTATCTACATTTTATTGACTATTATTACATATTATCTACATTTTATCTACTATTATCTACATTTTATCTACTATTATATACTATTATCTACATATGATCTACATATGATTTACATATTATCAACTATTATCTACATATTATCAACTATTATCTACATAGGATCTGCATATTATCTACTTATTATCTACTATTATATACTATTATCTACATATGATCTACATATTATCTACATTTTATCTACATATTATCTACTATTATCTACATAGGATCTACTATTGTCTACATATTATCTACTATTATCTACATATTATTTACATATGATCTACTATTATATCCATATTATTTACTATTATCTACATATTAGCTACTATTATCTACTATTATCTACATAATAGCTGCTATTTTCTGCTATTATGTTCATATTATATACTATTATGTACAAATTATCTACTCTTATCTACATACAAATGAGTCCATACACAGGTTTTGTTCAGAAGTAATCAAATAAAAAAAATATATAAATATTGGTCACATACACATGTTTAACAGATGTTATTGCGGGTGTAGCAAAATGCTTGTGTTTATAGCTCCAACAGTGCAGTAATATCTAACAAGTAAAATCTAACAGTTTCACAACATATACCAAAAACCCACAAATCCAAGTAAAGGAATGGAATTAAGAATATATAAATATATGGATGAGCAATGACAGAGCGGCATAGACTAAGATACAGTAGAATAGTATAGAATACAGTATATACATATGAGATGAGTAACGCAAGATATGTAAACATTATTAAAGTGTCTAGTGTTCCATTTATTAAAGTGGCCGGTGATTTCTAGTCTATGTATATAGGGCAGCAGCCTCTAATGTGCTAGTGATGGCTGTTTAACTGTCTGATGGCCTTGAAATAGAAGCTGTTTTTCAGTCTCTCGGTCCCAGCTTTGATGCACGTGTACTGACCTCACCTTCTGGATGATAGATAGATAGATAGATAGATAGATAGATAGATAGATAGATAGATAGATAGATAGATAGATAGATAGATAGATAGATAGATAGATAGATAGATAGATAGATAGATAGATAGATAGATAGATAGATAGATAGATAGATAGATAGATAGATAGATAGATAGATAGATAGATAGTCAGTTATAATCACCACTTTATTTAAAAAATGTGAAATGTCAGAATAATAGTAGACAGAATTATTTATTTCATCTTTTATTTCATTCATTCCCAGTGGGTCAGAAGTTTACATACACTCAATTAGTATTTGGTAGCATTGCCTTTAAATTATTTAACTTGGGTCAAACGTTTCAGGTAGCCTTCCACAAGCTTCCCACAATAGGTTGGGTGAACTTTGGCCCATTCCTCCTGACAGAACTGGTGAAACTGAGTCAGGTTTGTAGGCCTCCTTGCTCGCACACGCTTTTTCAGTTCTGCCCACAAATGTTCTATAGGATTGAGGTCAGGGCTTTGTGATGGCCACTCCAATACCTTGACTTTGTTGTCCTTAAGCCATTTTTCCACAACTTTAGAAATATACTTGGGGTCATTGTCCATTTGGAAGACCCATTTTCGACCAAGCTTTCTTGGTCATCATCCTGACTGATGTCTTGAGATGTTGCTTCAATATATCCACATAATTTTCCATCCTCATGATGCCATCTATTTTGTGAAGTGCACCAGTCCCTCCTGCAGCAAAGCACCCCCACAACATGATGCTGCCACCCCCGTGCTTCACGGTTGGGATGGTGTTCTTCGGCTTGCAAGCCTCCCCCTGATTTATTTTGATTTTCTCATGATGTCGAGCAAAAAGGCACTGAGTTTGAAGGTAGGTCTTGAAATACATCCACAGGTACACCTTCAATTGACTAAAATTATGTCAATTAGCCTATCAGAAGCTTCTAAAGCCATGACATAATTTTCTGGAATTTTCCAAGCTGTTAAAAGGCCCAGTCAACTTAGTGTATGTGAACTTCTGACCCACTGGATTTGTGATATGGTGAATTATAAGTGCAATAATCTGTCTGTAAACAATTGTTGGAAGAATTACTTGTGTCATGTATAAAGTAGATGTCCTAACCGACTTGCCAAAACTATAGTTTGTTAACATGAAATCTGTGGAGTGGTTGAACAATGAGTTTTAATGACTTCAACCTAAGTGTATGTAAACTACCGACTTCAACTGTAGGTACTTTATTGATCCCCGAGAGGAAATTTCCTTTTCAATTAGCTACGAAAAAACACAGGGCAGGTGCAAAATGCCAGAACAAAAATATTCAAAAGACAGATACACGATAGATGATACTTATTGCGGCAGTATAAAAAAGTATAAAAATACAAGAAGTCTGGAGTGCAAAAAGCTATAAAAAGACATTGCATAGTATGGGTCAATATGTACACTATACATTGTTGAGTGTTAGGTGAAAGAAATTATAAAAATATTGCAAGTTGATGTATGGTAGCAACACAACATGACAACAACATGGTAGCAACACAACATGACAACAACATGGTAGCAACACAACATGACAACACAGCATGGTAGCAACACAACATGACAACAACATGGCAGCATCACAACATGGTAGCAGCACAAAACATGGTACAAACATTATTGGACACAGACAACAGCACAAAGGGCAAGAAGGTAGAGATGACAATACATCACACAAAGCAGACACAACTGTCAGTAAGAGTGTCCATGATTGAGTCTTTGAATGAAGAGATGGAGATAAAACTGTCCAGTTTGAGTGTTTGTTGCAGCTCGTTCCAGTTAGGTAGATAGATAGATACTTTATTGATCCCTGAGGGGACATTTCTTCATCAAGCAACTACGAAAAAACACAGGGCAGGTGCAAAATGCCAGAACGAAAATACACAAGACAGATACACGACACATGATACATGATACATAGAGGGGCAGTATGAACAAGTATAGAAATACAAGAAGTCTGGAGTGCAAAAAAGCATAAAAGACATTGCATAGTATGGGTGGATGGCTGAGTATGTACACTATACATTGTTACAGAGTGTTGTTGATATAGATAAATAAGGAGTATTTGCATGGTTAACTATACTATACAGGTCGATGGCAGAGAAATACTTAAATAGCTAAATGTGCGTATGATATGAGCGAGGGTAATAATAGTTTACTTAATATACATTAACATTAAAATACAGTCCTTAGTGCAGGGTTCGATTACAGACAACTGCACGTATTGCATATTCAATATACTAAAAGCAATGAGAAAAGATACAACTGACAGGATACTAATATGGATTCCTGAGTGAATGACTACGTAAGTTCAGTCCAAGAATTACTTACAATATTGCATGTGATATGATATAACTGTACATGAATATGTATTTACAGTCCTGAATGAATAAGTCCTGAGTGAATGAGTGATTACAGACCAGAGTTACTCACGGATGGATGCACAATTGTTAAACTAGGTCCTAACACCCCAACAGTTCCAGGTCTATGTTGCCGACGGCACGGCACCCTGGTGAGGCATTAAATAGTCTAATAGCCGCCGGCAGGAAGGACCTCCTGTAGCGCTCTCTGGCACACCGTGGTGGGATCAATCTGTGACTGAAGGTGCTCCTCTGCATCATAACCATAGCGTGCAGAGGGTGGGTGACGTTGTCCATGATGGCCAGCAGTTTGGCCAGGATCCGTCTCTCCGCCACCTCCTCTAGAGTGTCAAGGCTAATCCCCAGAACAGAGCTAGCCTTCCTGCTTATTTACCCGAGAAGCATCACCAGCCTTTATGTTGGCGCCCCAGCACACCACTGCAAAAAAGATGGCACTGGCCACCACAGACTGGTAGAAAGTATGCAGTAGTTTACTGCACATGTTGAAGGATCTGAGCCTCCTCAGAAAGAGTCAGTGATTGTGCTCCTGTACTCCTCCTCCAGCCCACACCTGATGCTCCCTACAATTGCAGAGTTATCCGAGAACTTCTGTAGGTGGCATGTTTCAGAGTTATATCTGAAGTCCGAGGTGTAGAGGGTGAACAGGAAGGGGGACAGGACCGTTCCCTGGGGGGCCCCTGTGTTGCTCACTGCCCGTTCTGACACACAGCTCTGTAGCAGCACAAATTGTGGCCTACCGGTCAGGTAGTCCGTAACACAGGAGACTAAGGGTGCTTCCACTTTCATCCTCTTCATCTTCTCACCCAGTAGCAGGGGCTGAATGGTGTTGAAGGCACTGTGGAAGTAAAAAAATATAACCCTCACAGTGCAACCTGCGTTGTCCAGGGGAGAGTAGGCCCTCTGCAGAAGGTAGATGATTGCATCATCCACCCCGATGTTGCGCTGGTATGCGAAATGCAGGGGGTCCAGTGATGTACATACCAGGGGTCTGAGGTGAGCGAGGACTAACATTTCCAGGGTCTTCATGATGTGGGATGTTAGCACTATAGGTCTGAAGTCATTCAGGACAGTGGGGTGTGCCTTCTTGGGCACTGGGACGAGGCAGAATGTTTTCCACAGCACAGAGACCCTTTTAGGCTCAGGCTAAGGTTGAAGTGACGCTGGAGTATTCCACACAATTGGTCAGCACAGACCCTAAGCACCCTTGGCTTGGTTCACCCCCAGGCTTGGAGAGAAGCAAAAGTAATTCTGCTACTTGTCACACCCTGATCTGTTTCACCTGTCTGTGTGATTGTCTCCACCCCCTCCAGGTGTCTCCATCTTCCTCATTATCCCCAGTGTATTTATACCTGTGTTCTCTGTTGGTCTGTTACCAGTTGGTTTTGTTTCATCAAGTCTACCAGCGGTTCCCCCTCTGCTCCTGTCTCTCTATAGTTCCTGTTTTCTAGTTTTCCCGGTTTTGACCATTCTGACCCTGAGCCTGCCCACCGTCCTGTACCTTTGCCCCTCCTATAACCTCTGACCTGACCCTTGACCTGTCCTTTTGCCTGCCCCTGATCGAATAATAATCTTTTGTTACTTTGACACGGTCTGCATCTGGGTCTTTCCTTAAACGTGATACCCATCTATCCACGGTTTCTGGTTGGGGTAGGTTTTAATAGTCACAGTGGGTACAACATCTACTATACACTTCCTGATAAACTCATTCACCGTGTCGGTAAATGTGTCAATATTATTTTCTGGAGCTACTCTGAACATGTCCCAGTTCGCTTGATAAAAACAATCTTGAAGCAAGGATTCTGATTGGTCAGACCAGCGTTGAATGGACCTTCAAACCAAATACAACAGTTGTAGACCTTACAGTGAAATGTTACTTACAAGCCCTTAACCAACAATACAACAGGTGTAGACCTTACAGTGAAATGCTTACTAACAAGCCCTTAACCAACAATACAACAGGTGTAGACCTTACAGTGAAATGTTACTTACAAGCCCTTAACCAACAATACAACAGGTGTAGACCTTACAGTGAAATGCTTACTAACAAGCCCTTAACCAACAATACAACAGGTGTAGACCTTACAGTGAAATGTTTACTAACAAGCCCTAACCAACAATACAACAGGTGTAGACCTTACAGTGAAATGCTTACTAACAAGCCCTTAACCAACAATACAACAGTTGTAGACCTTACAGTGAAATGCTTACTAACAAGCCCTTAACCAACAATACAACAGGTGTAGACCTTACAGTGAAATGCTGACTAACAAGCCCTTAACCAACAATACAACAGTTGTAGACCTTACAGTGAAATGCTTACTAACAAGCCCTTAACCAACAATACAACAGGTGTAGACCTTACAGTGAAATGCTTACTAACAAGCCCTTAACCAACAATACAACAGGTGTAGACCTTACAGTGATGGTTTTTTATTTTATATATTTTTTTTGTGCACTCCAGATATCTTGTATTTCTATACTTTCTCATACTGCCGCTCTATGTATCATGTACCGTGTATCTGTCTTTTGTGTACTTTCGTTGTGGCATTTTGCACCTGCCCTGTGTTTTTGTTGTTGTAGCTGCTTGACAAAGAAATTTCCCCCTCGGGGGATCAATAAATTATCTATCTATCTATCTATCTATCTATCTATCTATCTATCTATCTATCTATCTATCTATCTATCTATCTATCTATCTATCTATCTATCTATCTATCTATCTATCTATCTATCTATCTATCTATCTATCTATCTATCTATCTATCTATCTATCTATCTATCTATCTATCTATCTATCTATCTATCTATCTATCTATCTATCGGCAGTGTAAAAGAGAGGGGGTGGGGGGAGGGGGGACACAATGCAAATAGTCTGGGTAGCCATTTGATTAGCTGTTCAGGAGTCTTATGGCTGTAAAAGCTGTAGAGAAGCCTTTTGGACCTAGACTTGGCGCTCCGGTACCACTTGCTACCGCACTTGCCATGCGGTAGCAGAGAGAACAGTCCATGACTAGGGTGGCTGGAGTCTTTGATCATTTTTAGGGCCTTCCTCTGACACCGCCTGGTATAGAGTTCCTGGATGGCAGGAAGCTTGACCCCAGTGATGTACTGGGCCGTACGCACTACCCTCTGTAGTGCCTTGCGGTCGGAGGCCGAGCAGTTGCCGTACCAGGCAGTGATGCAACCAGTCAGGATGCTCTCGATGTTGCAGCTGTAGAACCTTTTGAGGATCTGCATATAAGCCCCAGAATCATCCGTGCAGCCCATTGACGTAGCATGGGCAACGTTTCCAATCTAATAAAGTTAATTTGCGTATATTCAAGACAATAATCCACCCCCACACACGGGGAAGGGACACATAAATAGGGAGTGTAATGGGGTGAATGGGAACCGGTGTGTGTGTGTGTGTGTGGACGGGTGGAATCAGGCGAATATGAAACAGGTGATGAGAGCCCCTGCAGAGCCGGGATCGGCTGAGGAGGGAGGAAGACGGAGAGACACTGTGACCTCCCACAAGGGAAGATCGGCTGCCCCCAGAGGGGTTTTACGACCTGCCCCTGGAGGAACAGTTGAGGTGGTGGAGGGCTTGGCTGGCGCTGAGACCTCCCAAACAGGGAGCGAAAACCAGACAGAGCGAGGACGAGGAGATGTTAGAATGCCGCAGGAGGATGTTGGCAGAGCAGGGTCCCCGTGTCGATCCCCAGCCCGGTAACTCCAGTGCCTGTCGCCAGTCCGGTACCTTCAATACCGGCTCCTCACACCAGGGTCCCGGTGTCGATCCCCAGCCCGGTACCTCCAGTGCCGGTCCCCAGCCCATTACCTCCAGTGCCAGTTCCTAGTCCGGCTCCAGTGTCAAGGCAATGCTAGCTCCTTGTCCCAGAATCATCCGTGCAGCCCATTGACGTAGCATGGGCAACGTTTCCAATCTAATAAAGTTAATTTGCGTATATTCAAGACAATAATCCACCCCCACACACGGGGAAGGGACACATAAATAGGGAGTGTAATGGGGTGAATGGGAACCGGTGTGTGTGTGTGTGTGTGGACGGGTGGAATCAGGCGAATATGAAACAGGTGATGAGAGCTTGGATAAGGCTGCCATCGTCCTCATGCCGGTGGTTAGTACATCAATATCGCCATGACCTGACTGCCCCCACCTTCAGTTCTTCCATCTTCACGCCCTCCGAGTAGATTTAATACCCAAAGAAGGAGATGGATGTCTGGTGGACACACTTTTCTCCCTTGATGTATAGGTGGTTATCTAGGAGACGTCTCAGGACAGCATGAACGTGGGCCACGTGTTCCGGGTAGGTGGATGAGTAAATCAGGATGTCGTCGATGTAGCACCATTAACTCCAATCTCTCCCGATGGCAGCCGTTGATGGGGAGGGTGAGTGGCTGAGTCACGTGGGTAATGGACCCGGTGCCCACCGGTTGGCCATCCAAGGCCTTAATAGGGAGAGAGGACCTCAACCTGCACACCGGCAGCTGGAGAGCGGAGACCAAGGACTGGTCGATGAAACTCCCCGTCGCCCCAGAGTCGATCAGAGCTGTGGAGACATGAGAATGAGTTTTTCCAGACAAGTAATTGAGCAACAGAAAGGCCCAGTAATATCAGATATGCATAACGCAGCTACTGTGCTCGTCTGTGCCGTCTGGGTACTCACCCCCTTCCTCTGCTCCCGTTTGGAGGGGCACTCCCGGCGAAGGTGGACCCTCTTCCCGCAGAACAGGTACAAGCCCTGTCGACTCCGGCGGTCCCTCTCCTCTGCAGGCAGCCTCAACAACCCCAGCTCCATTGGCTCGAGCTCCGGTTCCTCCCTACGGAAAGGACGAGCCGACTGACAGCCCAAAAAGCCAGCTCCATCCGAATCTCCCTCTGCAAACCATTGTAGAAGACGGTTCGGAGGGCCGGCTCGTTCCAGCCACTGGGCTCTGCCACTGTCCCTTACTCTAGGGCATACTCTGAAGCCGTGGCTGTCCCCTGCTGGAAACGCAGCAGTCGTACGCCAGTGTCCCTCCCCTCCGCGGGAAGGTTGAAAACGGTCCGGAACTGAGCAATGAATCTGGGGAACGACCTCAATTCCTCAGCACCGCTTCCCCACAATGCCGTTACCCAGTCGAGGGCATGCCCGGTAAGGAGGGAGATAATCGTGGTTACCTTCTCCCTGTCGGCAGATCTCCGAAATACAACTTATATTGGATAAGGAAACCACGACAACCCTCCGGATCGCCACCATACCGCTCTGGCAAGGCTCTCCGGATCTCACTCATCAGAACGCCGCTAGGAACCCCACGCTCAGAGGGAGAGGACGCACATGAGCTCACGAAAAGAGCCCATGAGCTCCGACATCTGTCCCTCCATGACCCGGTACCTATCCTCTAGCCCGGTCAGTCGATCGCCAGGACCGGGTCCCCCATCGCGCTCTCCTGTACTCATCATGAGGGACGGACAAACACTCACAACAAGGAAACAACAGGGTAAAGGTGAACAACAAATAAAAGTGAAAAACAACCTCCGAGGCGGTGGATTATTCTGTAACGACGCGAGATGGGGAAAAGGAGGAGGTGAAACAAAAGGAATAACGTTAAGTAATGTATTTAATAAAGTTCAACATGCATATTAACAAGACAATAATCCCCCCCACACATGGGGAAGGGACACATAAATAGGGAGTGTAATTGGGTGAATGGGAACCGGTGTATGTGTGTGTGGACGGGTGGAATCAGGGGAATATGAAACAGGTCATGGGCGCTTGGATTAGGCTGCCATCGTCCTCATGCCTGTGGTTAGAACACTGGCGAGCCAGAGCGCCAGGGCGGGAGGAGCACCGTTGAGGTAGTTGGCATGGACATGACACTGTAACAGATTTCCACAATGATTTTCCATGTTGCTACCAACTTTATTATGATGCCAGAATTTGTTTCCAAAAAATATTGTTATTTAATACTAAATTAAAGGAATGAGTGGTTTTGGGTGGATTGTTCCTTTAACACACCATTACTTCCTGATTAGCCAGGTCACATGACAGACATCAAGGTAACATTAACTGAGCATATTGCAAACAGCCAGTAGGGGGAGACAAGCATCTAAAAGGTGCTAGCCCACTGGTGTCTCTATCCACGACTGGGCACAAATTCTTCAGGTGTGAGATGATTTCCACACAATCACAAGATGAAGATAAGGTGGAACTAGAAAATAGACAGGGATTTGTCTGCCCTAAATGCACCACCATCAAGCAGCTTAGAGAAGAGATCCTCCGGCTTTTAGCTCGGCTGCAAAAAAGGCATAACCTGCTTTCTAAGTACCCAGGCAAACCAAATCTCAAATGCTTCCTATAGCAAAGCTGTTGATGAGTTGAGCAACATTGATTTATTTTGTATTTAACTAGGCTAGTCAGTTAAGAACAAATTCTTATTTACAATGACGGCCTACCGGTGAACAGTGTGTTAACTGCCTTGTTCATGGGCAGAATGATAGATTTGTACCTTGTCAGCTCGAGGATTTGATCCAGCAATCCACTAGGCTACCTGCCGCCCCCATGTTCCAATTCAATGGACAGATGTTAAGCTCAACTCTGCGGCCCATGGAAGACTCGCAAAGCATAGGAGATCGGGGAGGCAGAAGATCTGATCTAACTATCAAACAGCTTTGCCCTGCTTGAGATGGACCTACCAGCTTCCCATGATGGCATAACCTTTCCAAGATGGCGTAACAGTGCGGACGTGTTTTTTTGTCCTGTCCCGTGTCCCGTGTAAATAGTCTGTTCTTTTCTGTTTTTCCCTATATATTTCTAATTCTCATATACTGTAACGAATGAAGGTTCCGCACCACCTCTCTCGCACCACCAGAGGGAGACATCACCCGAATACTAACTGGTTACCTTTTGGACTTCATCTCCCATAGGCCCTCATTCCTGGGACTAATTACACACACCTGCAGTTCATTACACACACTACTTAAGCACTCCATTTACACAGTATCAGTGCGAAGTCTTGTTTTGCTCCGGTGAACTTTTCTGAGCGTTTATTCCTTTTGCTAGTATTTTTCCCGTGTTTTGACTTGGACTGTTTCTCATACCCTTGATTTGTTTGCTGCCTGCCCTGACCTTTGCCTGCCCTTGGACTCTGTTTGTTTTCTGCCTGCCCTGATCTTTGCCTACCTTTTGGACTCTGTAAGTTTGCTGCCTGCCCAGACCTTGCCTGCCTTTTGGACTCTGTTAGTTTGCTGCCTCCCCAGAACTCTGCCTGTCTTTGGAATTTTGCATGTTTGCTGCCTACCCTGACCTCGGCCTGTTCCAGCTTACGCTGTCTCTATTGTATCTGTTACTGCTTGTGAGTCTGACTTGCAATAAACTGCAGATGGATCCTCACTCCGCTGACGCTTCATTACAGAAGACTTCGCCACACAGTGATCCAGCAGCCATTATGCAACTGTCATCAGAACTGTCCGCACAAGCCAATCAGCTCGCCGTACACCAACATCAGCTCAGTCACCTGACGTCACTAACAGAGGAGCTCGTCAGGACACTACGGGGTCTTCAGTTAGCCCCAACCGAGACAGCATCGGCTCCGATTGCCGCCCCAGTAAACTCCATAACCCCTCCTATCTCAGCTGTAAACCCACGATTAGCCTTTCCTGAGAAATTTGATGGAAATCCAAGTAAATGTAAGGGATTTCTATTGCAGTGCTCCCTCTTTGTTAATCAACAGCCTACTTTGTATCCCACAGACTCAAGCAAAATCTCATTTGTGTGTTCGCTGTTGAGTGGAAAGGCTTTAGACTGGGCCACTGCTGTGTGGAGAGAGGATGGTTCAATCTTCCCCTCCTTCACTATCTTTTTACAACGCTTCAGAGAGGTCTTCGAACACCCTGCGGGAGGTCTGAGTGCGGGGGATCAGTTACTCGCTCTGTCACAGGGGAGAACCACAGCAGCAGAATACGCATTGACTTTTCGCACACTCGCGGCCCAAACCGAGTGGATAGAAGACACATTAAAAGTACTGTTCAGAAAAGGATTGTGTCACGAACTTCAAGCTGAATTAGCCTGTCGTGATGAGGGAAAGACACTGAATGAATTCATTGAACTGACAATCCAGATTGATAATCTGATCCGATCACGACGTCCTGCTCGTCCACACTTCTCCAATACACAAGTCGCTGGCTCTTATCCAGAACCCATGCAACTCGGTTACACTCATCTAACCCCAGAAGAACGAGAACGACGAATGCAACAGCATCTATGCATGTATTGTGGTAAAGCTGGTCACCTCAAGTCAACCTGTCCGATCCGACCAACTCCATATACCTCCAAATCGGTGAGTCCACAAACTGAAATGAATCATTCCCCATCCTGTATTAAAATACCTGTGGAACTATCTTTCAAAGGCAAGACAGTAGCTACTTCTGCTCTGTTGGACTCCGGGGCGGCCGGTAACTTCATATCTACTGCATTTGTGCAACAACATAACCTCACACTGACATTGTGCAATGTTCGTTTGGCGGTGGAGGCGCTAGATGGTCGTCCCATAGGAGAAGGAAGAGTCGAACATATCACGGAGGAGGTCCACATGCAAGTAGGGATCCTCCACAGAGAAATCATCAAACTCTATGTCATTCATTCGCCTAACAATCCCGTCATTCTCGGCTTACCATGGCTACGCAAACACAACCCGCACATCTCCTGGGAAGAAGGACAGATTGTTCAATGGGGCACAAATTGTCATAACCAATGCCTGAGTCAAGTCTCCCCACTACCAGTACGCTCCATTAATGTCGCCGAATTGAACACCAACAGCCCCGACCTACCGATAGAATATTCAGACCTGGCCATTGCCTTCAGCCGAACCAAAGCATCTAACCTACCTCCTCACAGGTCCAGTGACTGCGCAATTGATTTATTACCTGGGGCAGCTCCTCCCAAAGGCCGAATTTTTCCTCTGTCTCAACCCGAATCCAAGGCCATGAATACCTATATAGAAGAGGAACTAGCTAAAGGTTTCATCAGACCCTCAACTTCACCCGCTGCCTCCGGATTCTTCTTCGTAAAGAAAAAGGATGGCAGTCTTCGGCCCTGCATTGACTATCGCGGTCTCAACGACCTTACCATCAAGTTCCGATACCCATTACCCTTGGTACCCGCGGCCCTCGAACAACTCAGGCAGGCTAAATACTTCACCAAATTAGATCTACGCAGCGCATACAATCTCATCCGCATCAAGGAGGGTGATGAATGGAAAACTGCCTTCTCTACCTCTACAGGCCACTATGAGTACTTAGTCATGCCGTTCGGACTGGCTAACAGTCCTTCCGTGTTCCAATCATTCATTAATGATGTTTTCAGAGACATGCTCAATCGCTGGGTCGTGGTATACATTGATGACATCTTGATTTACTCCAATTCTTTCAATGAACACGTTGAGCATGTAAGATCCGTTCTTCAACGTCTGATTCAGCACCAACTCTATGCCAAAGCCGAGAAATGTGAGTTTCATCAGACCTCCACGTCATTTCTGGGATACATCATCAGTCAAGAGGGAGTAGCTATGGATGAGAGTAAGGTCAAGGCGGTTCTGGAATGGCCTCAACCACGCACAGTAAAGGAACTCCAACGGTTCCTGGGTTTCGCCAATTTTTACAGGCGCTTTATAAGAAACTTCAGTTCGGTCGCCGCTCCCTTAACTACCATGACTAAACGCTCATCATCTCGCCTCATCTGGTCAACCGACTCCCAGCAGGCATTCCAAGATCTCAAGGCACGATTCACATCCGCTCCCATTCTTCATCATCCTGACCCAAATCTTCCTTTCATAGTTGAGGTTGACGCTTCGAACACAGGTATCGGGGCCATACTTAGTCAGCGCCATGGAACTCCAACCAAAATGTTTCCCTGTGCATTCTACTCAAGAAAATTGTCCCCAGCCGAACGAAACTACGATGTGGGCAACCGTGAACTACTAGCCATGAAGGCTGCGTTGGAGGAATGGCGACACTGGTTAGAGGGAGCACAGCACCCTTTCACGATTCTCACAGATCACAAGAATTTGGAATACCTGCGCTCAGCGAAACGATTGAACCCCAGACAGGCCCGATGGGCACTGTTCTTCACCAGGTTTCACTTCATCGTCACATATCAACCTGGCTCTAAGAATACCAAAGCTGACGCTCTGTCTCGACAAGCGGAGGAGACGAATGTGCCCAAGTCTGAGGAACACATTATCCCTGAAAAACTGCTCGTTGCACCTGTTCAGTGGGACATCATGACCGAGATCACTCAAACCAATGCCCAAGGTTCTCTACCGCCTGAATGCCCTCAAGACCGTACTTTTGTCCCAGAACCTCTACGAAAAAAACTTCTACATCAAGTTCATGCAGCTCTCAGTTCTGGTCATCCAGGTATTACAGCTACTCTACACCTTCTAAAAAATCGATTCTGGTGGTCCACGATGTCTGCTGACACCATTCAATTCGTCAATAATTGTACCGTATGCAACACCTCCAAAACACCACGTCAATTACCTGCTGGTCTTCTTCAACCTCTACCCATCCCTCAACGTCCCTGGTCACATATCGCGATTGACTTCGTTACCGATCTTCCCAAGTCTCAAGGCAACACCACCATCCTCACCGTCATCGATCGCTTTTCCAAATCCTGTCGACTCATTCCCCTACCCAAACTTCCCACCGCTTTTGAGACAGCTGAGACACTCTGTAATTGTGTCTTCCGCTTCTATGGTCTGCCTGAGGATATCGTCTCAGATCGGGGCCCACAGTTCACTTCAAGAGTATGGACCGCTTTCTTCAAACATCTCAACATAAATGTCAGTCTCACGTCCGGATACCATCCTCAATCTAACGGTCAGACTGAACGCATGAATCAAGAACTTACACGCTTCCTACGAGCTTACTGCCAACAGAACCAGACCGACTGGAGTAAGTACCTAATGTGGGCCGAGTATGCACAGAATTCCCTTCAGAAGCCGGCTACAGGTTTGACCCCTTTCAAGTGCGTCCTGGGTTATCAACCCCCCTTATTTTCCTGGTCTGGAGAACCTTCCAACCTTCCTTCTGTTACTGAGTGGCTACAGCGCTGCGAAGAAACTTGGAACCAAGCACACACCCATTTACAACATGCTGTGAGGAGACAGGAACAACAAGCTAACCGTCATCGCCGTCCCAGTCATGAATATGCCCCGGGTCAATGGGCTTGGTTATCCACAAGAGATCTTCGTCTCAAACTTCCATGCCGAAAACTCAATCCCAGGTTTGTTGGGCCGTTCAAGATCATAAAACAAATTACCCCAGTTTCATTTCGGTTAGACTTGCCAAATAATTATCGCATCTCTCCCACTTTCCATGTGTCACTTCTGAAACCCGCTGGTGGTCCGAGAGGAGAGTTGGAGGAGGAAGCAGAGACCCACAACCCCCCACCCATTCAAGTTGACGGCGAGGAGGCGTACCAGGTTCGAGAACTTCTCGATTCCAGGCGCCGGGGCAGTAAACTCCAGTACCTGGTGGACTGGGAGGGGTACGGTTCGGAGGAGCGATCCTGGGTCAATGCGGAGGACATCCTTGACCCCATCCTCATGGAGGAATTCCACAGGACGCACCCGGAGAGACCGGCCCCTCGACAACGTGGTAGACCCCGGCGTCGTTTGCCTCTTCGCGTCAGGAGCCGCTCACAGGGAGGGGGCTCTGTAACGAATGAAGGTTCCGCACCACCTCTCTCGCACCACCAGAGGGAGACATCACCCGAATACTAACTGGTTACCTTTTGGACTTCATCTCCCATAGGCCCTCATTCCTGGGACTAATTACACACACCTGCAGTTCATTACACACACTACTTAAGCACTCCATTTACACAGTATCAGTGCGAAGTCTTGTTTTGCTCCGGTGAACTTTTCTGAGCGTTTATTCCTTTTGCTAGTATTTTTCCCGTGTTTTGACTTGGACTGTTTCTCATACCCTTGATTTGTTTGCTGCCTGCCCTGACCTTTGCCTGCCCTTGGACTCTGTTTGTTTTCTGCCTGCCCTGATCTTTGCCTACCTTTTGGACTCTGTAAGTTTGCTGCCTGCCCAGACCTTGCCTGCCTTTTGGACTCTGTTAGTTTGCTGCCTCCCCAGAACTCTGCCTGTCTTTGGAATTTTGCATGTTTGCTGCCTACCCTGACCTCGGCCTGTTCCAGCTTACGCTGTCTCTATTGTATCTGTTACTGCTTGTGAGTCTGACTTGCAATAAACTGCAGATGGATCCTCACTCCGCTGACGCTTCATTACATATACTTTCCTGCAACCCGCCTCATCCAACGTGGAACGGATCTACTATTTATTTATTTATTTCCCATTTAACTGGACGTCCGACAGAAGCTAGCCTGCTAACTAGCCTGCTAACTAGCCTGCTAACTAGCCTGCTAACTAGCTACTAGCAGTCTTCACCACTGGACTTTATGTTCACTCGGCTACACAGCTGATACCTGCTGGACTGTTCCCTTACACAGTACCTCATTCTGTTTATCTGTTAAGCCTCAGCCTTGAACTCAGGTCCTGTGTGTAGCACAACAATTTCTCTAACTGACCCTCTCTGCCCATTCATCACCATTACCTGTTGTTGTCTTAGCTCTTTTATGCCTCCAGAGATGCAACCTCATCATTACCCAACGCCTAGGTTTACCTCCACTGAATTCTCATCCTACCATATCCCTGTCTGTACATTATGCCCTGAATCTATTCTACCACGCCCAGAAATCTGCTCCTTTTATTCTCTGTACCCAAAGCACCAGTTCTTAAAGCCCTTAGCCGTACCCTTATCCTACTCCTCCTCTGTTCCTCTGGTGATGTAGAGGTAAACCCAGGTCCTGTAGCCCCCAGTACTACACCTATTCCCCAGGCATTCTCATTTGACCCTGGAAATCATGAAGACCCTGGAAAGGTTAGTCCTCGCTCACCTTAGACCCCTGGTGTGTTCATCAATGGACCCCCTGCAGTTTGCATACCAGCGCAACATCGGGGTGGATGATGCAATCATCTACCTTCTGCAGAGGGCCTACTCTCACCTGGACAACGCAGGTTGCACTGTGAGGGTCATGTTTTTTGACTTCTCCAGTGCCTTCAATACCATTCAGCCCCTGCTACTGGGTGAGAAGATGAGGAGGATGAAAGTGGAAGCACCCTTAGTCTCCTGGGTCACGGACTACCTGACCGGTAGGCCACAATTTGTGCGACTACAGAGCTGTGTGTCAGAACGGGCAGTTAGCAACACAGGGGCCCCCCAGGGTACGGTCCTGTCCCCCTTCCTGTTCACCCTCTACACCTCAGACTTCAGATATAACTCTGAAACATGCCACCTACAGAAGTTCTCGGATGACTCTGCTATTGTAGGGTGCATCAGGGGTGGGCAGGAGGAGGAGTACAGGAGCACAATCAGTGACTTTGTGTTGTGGTGTGAGCAGAACCACCTTCAGCTCAACATCAGCAAAACTAAGGAGATGGTGGTGGACTTCAGGAGAACCAAGGCACAACTGACTGCAGTCCCTATAAAGGGGATGGATGTGGAAATGGTTGAGTCATACAAGTTCTTGGGGGTCCATATGGACAACAGACTGGAATGGGCTGGTAACACCGGGGCCCTGTACAAAAAGGGCCAGAGCCGACTCTACTTTCTGAGGAGGCTCAGGTCCTTCAACGTGTGCAGTAAACTACTGCATACCTTCTACCAGTCTGTGGTGGCCAGTGCCATCTTTTTTGCAGTGGTGTGCTGGGGAGCAAACATCAAAGCCGGTGATGCTTCTCGGGTAAATAAGCTGATCAGGAAGGCTAGCTCTGTCCTGGGGATGAGCCTTGACACTCTAGAGGAGGTGGCGGAGAGACGGATCCTGGCCAAACTGCTGGCCATCATGGACAACGTCACCCACCCTCTGCACGCTATGGTTATGACGCAGAGGAGCTCTTTCAGTCACAGACTGATCCCACCACGGTGTGCCAGAGAGCGCCACAGGAGGTCCTTCCTGCCGGCGGCTATGAGACTATATAATGCCTCACCGGGGTGCCGTGCCGTCGGCAACATAGATCTGGAACTGTTGGGGTGCTAGGACCTAGTTTAACAATTATGCATCCATCCGTGAGTAACTCTGTTCCGTCAGCACTCATCCACTCAGGACCTACTTATTCATACAGGTCTGTATATACATACCCATGTACAGTTGTTATATTATATCACATGCAATATTGTAAGTAATTATTGGACCTAGGCATTCACTCAGGAATGCATATTAGTATCCTGCCAGTTGCACCTTTTCTCATTGCTTTTAGTATATCAAATGTGCAATAAGTGCAGTTGTCTGTAATTAAACCCTGCGCACTAAGGACTGTATTTTAAGGGAATTACTATTATTACCCCAATGATATCATACACACATTTAGCTATTAAAGTATCTCTTCCTGTCATTTACCTGTACAGTTTGTGTAAACATGCAAGTATTCACTTATCTGTAAATATAACTGTATACCTAACTGTACAGCTAATTTAACCATGCAAAATTTTCACTTACCTGTTCATTTACCCATTCTGTCTATTAAGTAAACTATTATTACCCTCGCTCATATCATACGCATTAGCTACTGAAGTATTTCTCTGCCATCAACCTGTATAGTATAGTTAACCATCCAACATCCACCAATGTATAGTGTACATATTCAGCCAACCACTCATACTACACAATGTCCTTTTATAGCTTTTTTATAGCTTTTTTTTGCACTCCAGATATCCTGTATTTCTATACTTTTTCATACTGCCGCTCTATGTATCATGTACCGTGTATCTGTCTTTTGTGTACTTTCGTTGTGGCATTTTGCACCTGCCCTGTGTTTTTGTTGTAGCTGCTTGATAATGAAATTTCCCCCCCGGGGGATCAATAAAGTATCTATCTATCTATCTATCTATCTATCTATCTATCTATCTATCTATCTATCTATCTATCTATCTATCTATCTATCTATCTATCTATCTATCTATCTATCTATCTATCTATCTATCTATCTATCTATCTATCTATCTATCTATCTATCTATCTATCTATCTATCTATCTTTGTTGACTTCTGTAACCGTAAAAGCCTTGGTTCCATGCATGTTAACATCAGAAGCCTCCTCCCTAAGTTTGATTTATTCACTGCTTTAGCACACTCCACCAACCCTGATGTCCTAGCCGTGTCTGAATCCTGGCTTAGGAAGGCCACCAAAAATTCTGAAATGTCCATCCCCAACTACAAAATATCCCATCAAGATAGAAATGCCAATGGAGGAAGAGTTGCAGTATACTGCAAAGATAGCCTGCAGAGTTCTGTCATACTATCCAGGTCTGTGCCCAAACAGTTTGAGCTTCTACTTTTAAAAATCCACCTTTCCAGAAATAAGTCTCTCACTGTTATATACAGACCCCCCTCAGCCCCCAGCTGTGCCCTGGACTCCATATGTGAATTGATTGCCCCCCATCTATCTTCAAAGTTAGGTGACCTAAACTGGGATATGCTTAACACCCCGGCTGTACTTCAATCTAAGCTAGATGCCCTCAATCTCACACAAATTATCAAGGAACCTACCAGGTACAACCCTAAATCCGTAAACATGGGCACCATCATAGATATCATCCTGGCTAACTTGCCCTCCAAATACACAGATATAGCCCTTGGTTCACTCCAGACTTGACTGCCCTTGACCAGCACAAAAACATCCTGTGGCGTACTGCATTAGCATCGAATAGGCCCCGCGATATGCAACTTTTCAGGGAAGTCAGGAACAAATATACACAGTCAGTTAGGAAAGCAAAGGCTAGCTTTTTTAAACAGAAATTTGCATCCTGTAGTACTAATTCCCAAAAGTTTTGGGACACTGTTAAGTCCATGGAGAATAAGAGCACCTCCTCCCAGTTGCCCACTGCACTGAGGCTAGGAAACACTGTCCCCAACGATAAATCTACGATAATTGAGAATTTCAATCTGGACCCATTCTTTCTTTCTGTTGCAATTGTTGCAACCCCTATTACTAGCCTGTTCAATCTCTCTTTCGTATCGTCTGAGATCGCTAGAGATTGGAAAGCTGCCGCGGTCATCCCCCTCTTCAAAGGGGGAGACACTCTAGACCCAAACTGTTACAGACCTATATCCATCCTGCCCTGCCTTTCTAAAGTCTTCCAAAGCCAAGTTAACAAACAGATCACCGACCATTTCGAATCCCACCTTCCCTTCTCCGCTATGCAATCTGGTTTCCGAGCTGGTCATGGGTGCACCTCAGCCACACTCAAGGTCCTAAACTATATCATAACCACCATCGATAGAAGACAGTACTGTGCAGCCGTCTTCATCGACCTGGCCAAGGCTTTCGACTCTATCAATCACTGCATTCTTATTGGCAGACTCAACAGCCTTGGTTTCTCAAGTGACTGCCTTGCCTGGTTCACCAACTACTTCTCAGACAGAGTTCAGTGTGTCAAATCGGAGGGCCTGTTGTCCGGTCCTCTGGCAGTCTCTATGGGGGTGCCACAGGGTTCAATTCTTGCGCCAACTCTATTCTCTATATACATCAACGATGTCGCTCTCGCTGCTGGTGACTCTCTGATCCATCTCTATGCAGACGACACCATTCTGTATACATCTGGCCCCTCTTTGGACACTGTGTTAACACACCTCCAAACAAGCTTCAATGCCATACAACACTCCTTCCGTGGCCTCAAACTGCTCTTAAATGCTAGTAAAACTAAATGCATGCTTTTCTATCGAACGCTGCCCGCACCCGCCCACCGGACTATCATCACTACCCTCGACGGGTCTGACTTAGAATATGTGGACACCTACAAATACCTAGGTGTCTGGTTAGACTGTAAACTCTCCTTCCAGACTCACATTAAGCATCTCCAATCCAAAATGAAATCTAGAATCGGCTTCCTATTTCGCAACAAAGCCTCCTTCACTCATGCTGCCAAACATGCCCTTGTAAAACTGACTATCCTACCGATCCTTGACTTTGGCAATGTCATTTACAAAATAGCCTCCAACACTCTACTCAGCAAATTGGATGTAGTCTATCACAGTGCCATCCGTTTTGTTACCAAAGCCCCATATCTCGTCGCCAAACCCACTGGCTCCAGTTCATCTATAAGTCTTTGCTAGGTAAATCCCTGCCTTATCGCAGCTCGATGGTCACCATAGCAACACCCACCCGTAGCATGCGCTCCAGCAGGTATATTTCACTGGTCATCCCAAAAGCCAACACCTCCTTTGGCCGCCATTCCTTCCAGTTCTCTGCTGCCAATGACTGGAACAAATTGCAAAAATCACTGAAGCTAGAGGTTCCTATCTCCCTCAATAACTTTAAGCATCAGCTGTCAGAGCAGCTTTCTGATCACTGCACCTGTATATAGCCCTTCTGTAAATAGCCCATCCTACTACCTCATCCCCATACTGTTATCTTTTGCTCATTTGCACCCCAGTATCTCTATTTGCACATCATCATTTGCACACACTCTATATAGATTTTCTATTGTGTTATTGACTGTACGTTTGTTTATCCCATGTGTAACTCTGTGTTGTTGTTTTTGATACACTGCTTTGCTTTGTCTTGGCCAGGTCGCAGTTGTAAATGAGAACTAGTTCTCACCTGGCCTACCGGTTAAATAAAAATAATATAAAATTCCCTCTCCTGCTCTTCGCTCCCCATCGGATTCCCATCACGTGGGCAGCTTGATGGTGAGATATTTTGGCCTGCCTACAGTCTGTGGACCGACCAATGTCCAGTCACCCAGGAGCCAGAGCCCACGACATCAACTCCCCCCTGCCCTCAGTTCTGGCCAACCACTCCAATATTGAAACCATCGTCATTCATTTTACGTTTTACATCCTTGCTAGCACAATGAAGAGAATAATTATCTTTGGCTGTCCCGTGCTACGAAGGTGTTCGGAACGTTTCAGCCGACTCGTTTCTCTAAACGAGTACCTGAAGAAACTTTGCAAAGACAGCAACCAACACTTTAAAAAAAAAGACAGGATTCACCTTAACCGCAGGGTTCAAGGATTATTTCCAGCAACATGGCAAACTGTTTTAAAGACTGACAGACAGGGTCTGGTAGCGCTCCAGTTCTCCCTGTCAGAACTGTTTTAAAGACTGACAGACAGGGTCTGGTAGCGCTCCAGTTCTCCCTGTCAGAACTGTTTTAAAGACTGACAGACAGGGTCTGGTAGCGCTCCAGTTCTCCCTGTCAGAACTGTTTTAAAGACTGACAGACAGGGTCTGGTAGCGCTCCAGTTCTCCCTGTCAGAACTGTTTTAGAGACTGACTGACAGGATGTCCCTGTTAGAATAAGCAACAGAGGACTTGGGAAGCATATCAACTCCTGTAGAAATGGCACTATGGTTATTGTGAGTAACCTCATTTTTGTTCCTCTAACTCTGCCTTCTAGTGAGTTTATAAAAACTGCCATCTCCTACCATTCTGATAGATTGAAGACTGTCAGAAAACGTGGTTGTAACATTAATAATTTGGTTACCATTCCATTGGTTACCTCGAGGCAGATTCCCCAGGGGCAGAGTGGCCCACGCTCATTGAATATGAAGCTTTTAAATGTGAATAACCTCATTACTGATGTTCCTCACTGAAACATGGACGTCTTCAGACTGTAGTGCTGCTCTTATTGAAGACTCCCCCCGGACTACAGCTTTTCATACTGTCTTCAGACTGTAGTGCTGCTCTTATTGAAGCCTCCCCCCGGACTACAGCTTTTCATACTGTCTTCAGACTGTAGTGCTGCTCTTATTGAAGACTCCCCCCGGACTACAGCTTTTCATACTGTCTTCAGACTGTAGTGCTGCTCTTATTGAAGACTCCCCCCGGACTACAGCTTTTCATACTGTCTTCAGACTGTAGTGCTGCTCTTATTGAAGACTCCCCCCGGACTACAGCTTTTCATTCTCTATCAGAAAAGGGAAAAAGGGTGGGGGGTCAGCCTCTATCCTTACTAATGGGTCTTTTGAGCGTCATGATATACTGTTTAAATGTCAGCCACCAGTTCTCACCATAACCCTGTACAGGCCACCAAAGCACTGCCACACTTCCTTTACTGATTTATCTCAGCTATTGTCTATTGTCCTTGATAACTATGATAACATCATTGTGTTGGGTGATTTAAATGTTCCTGTTGACAATGAGACTTAATCCAAGGCCTTTGAATTTATGAATCTTTTGAGCTCTATGGACTTTATAAAACATGTTCCTGGGCCCATCCATAACCACAGCCATACTCTGGACCTGGTTATTAGCAGCTATAACCACAGCCATACTCTGGACCTGGTTATTAGCAGCCATAACCACAGCCATACTCTGGACCTGGTTATTACCAGCCATAACCACAGCCATACTCTGGACCTGGTTATTACCAGCCATAACCACAGCCATACTCTGGACCTGGTTATTACCAGCCATAACCACAGCCATACTCTGGACCTGGTTATTACCAGCCATAACCACAGCCATACTCTGGACCTGATTATTACCAGCCATAACCACAGCCATACTCTGGACCTGGTTATTACCAGCCATAACCACAGCCATACTCTGGACCTGGTTATTACCAGCCATAACCACAGCCATACTCTGGACCTGGTTATTACCAGCCATAACCACAGCCATACTCTGGGCCTGGTTATTACCAGCCATAACCACAGCCATACTCTGGACCTGGTTGTTACCAGCCATAACCACAGCCATACTCTGGACCTGGTTGTTACCAGCCATAACCACAGCCATACTCTGGACCTGGATATTACCAGCCATAACCACAGCCATACTCTGGACCTGGTTATTACCAGCCATAACCACAGCCATACTCTGGACCTGGTTATAACCATGTGACTTTCTGTTGACATGTCCTCTCTTGTTGAAGTTGCTTTATCTGATCACAACTGTGTATGTTGTACTACCTTGTTGTCCATAGTACAGGGTAATACTGAAACATTATTAAGAAACACTCTCTTACCTCTGAAGTTGCTACAGATGAACAATACTCCTATTCTGCCTTCCTCTAGTGATCATTTAGTTGATAACATTAATAACAAATGAAGGACAACCATTGATGCCAAAGCTCCAGTAAAGTTGAACAAGGTCCCATCCAAACAGAGAGTGAGGAAACAAGGTCCCATCCAAACAGAGAGTGAGGAAACAAGGTCCCATCCAAACAGAGAGTGAGGAAACAAGGTCCCATCCAAACAGAGAGTGAGGAAACTAGGTCCCATCCAAACAGAGAGTGAGGAAACAAGGTCCCATCCAAACAGAGAGTGAGGAAACAAGGTCCCATCCAAACAGAGAGTGAGGAAACAAGGTCCCATCCAAACAGAGAGTGAGGAAACAAGGTCCCATCCAAACAGAGAGTGAGGAAACAAGGTCCCATCCAAACAGAGAGTGAGGAAACAAGGTCCCATCCAAACAGAGAGTGAGGAAACAAGGTCCCATCCAAACAGAGAGTGAGGAAACTAATACATTAAAGAGACATTGCAAAAGGAAGAGCAGAAGTGGAGAAACATACCTACCTACCTACCTACCTACATACCTACCTACCTACCTACCTACCTACCTACCTACCTACCTACCTACCTACCTACCTACCTACCTACCTACCTACCTACCTACCTACCATGTCTACCTACCTACCTACCTACCTACCTACCTACCTACCTACCTACCTACCTACCTACCTACCTACCTACCTACCTACCTACCTACCTACCTACCTACCTACCTACCTACCTACCTACCTACCTACCTACCTACCATGTCTACCTACCTACCTACAGTGGGGAGAACAAGTATTTGATACACTGCCGATTTTGCAGGTTTTGTTCAACTGTGTGAGACGGAATCTAAAACAAAAATCCAGAAAATCACATTGTATGATTTTTAAGTAATTAATTTGCATTTTATTGCATGACATAAGTATTTGATCACCTACCAACCAGTAAGAATTCCGGCTCTCACAGACCTGTTAGTTTTTCTTTAAGAAGCCCTCCTGTTCTCCACTCATTACCTGTATTAACTGCACCTGTTTGAACTCGTTACCTGTATAAAAGACACCTGTCCACAAACTCAATCAAACAGACTCCAACCTCTCCACAATGGCCAAGGCCAGAGAGCTGTGTAAGGACATCAGGGATAAAATTGTAGACATGCACAAAGCTGGGATGGGCTACAGGACAATAGGCAAGCAGCTTGGTGAGAAGGAAACAACTGTTGGCGCAATTATTAGAAAATGGAAGAGGTTCAAGATGATGGTCAATCTCCCTCGGTCTGGGGCACCATGCAAGATCTCACCTCGTGGGGCATAAATGATCATGAGGAAGGTGAGGGATCAGCCCAGAACTACACGGCAGGACCTGGTCAATGACCTGAAGAGAGCTGGGACCACAGTCTCAAAGAAAACCATTAGTAACACACTACGCCGTCATGGATTAAAATCCTGCAGCGCACGCAAGGTCCCCCTGCTCAAGCCAGCGCATGTCCAGGCCCGTCTGAAGTTTGCCAATGACCATCTGGATGATCCAGAGGAGGAATGGGAGAAGGTCATGTGGTCTGATGAGACAAAAATAGAGCTTTTTGGTCTAAACTCCACTCGCCGTGTTTGGAGGAAGAAGAAGGATGAGTACAACCCCAAGAACACCATCCCAACCGTGAAGCATGGAGGTGGAAACATCATTCTTTGGGGATGCTTTTCTGCAAAGGGGACAGGACGACTCCGTATTGAGGGGAGGATGGATGGGGCCATGTATCGCGAGATCTTGGCCAACAACCTCCTTCCCTCAGTAAGAGCATTGAAGATGGGTCGTGGCTGGGTCTTCCAGCATGACAACGACCCGAAATACACAGCCAGGGCAACTAAGGAGTGGCTCCGTAAGAAGCATCTCAAGGTCCTGGAGTGGCCTAGCCAGTCTCCAGACCTGAACCCAATAGAAAATCTTTGGACGGAGCTGAAAGTCCGTATTGCCCAGCGAGAGCCCCGAAACCTGTAGGATCTGGAGAAGGTCTGTATGGAGGAGTGGGCCAAAATCCCTGCTGCAGTGTGTGCAAACCTGGTCAAGAACTACAGGAAACGTATGATCTCTGTAATTGCAAAGAAAGGTTTCTGTACCAAATATTAAGTTCTGCTTTTCTGATGTATCAAATACTTATGTCATGCAATAAAATGCAAATTAATTACTTAAAAATCATACAATGTGATTTTCTGGATTTTTGTTTTAGATTCCGTCACTCACAGTTGAAGAGTACCTATGATAAAAATGACAGACTTCTACATGCTTTGTAAGTGGGAAAACCTGCAAAATCGGCAGTGTATCAAATACTTGTTCTCCCCACTGTACCTGCCTGCCTGCCTGCCTGCCTGCCTGCCTGCCTGCCTGCCTGCCTGCCTGCCTGCCTGCCTGCCTGCCTGCCTGCCTGCCTGCCTGCCTGCCTGCCTGCCTGCCTGCCTGCCTGCCTGCCTGCCTGCCTGCCTGCCTTCACTATAAACTGCTCTGGTGAAACCCCTTCTGGAGAAACGTCATCTAGATTCTTCAGCTCTTCATCTCCAACCTTCCATTCTTAAGCAAAATTCTAGAGAAATTGTTGTTCGAACAGCTAAATAATTTTTTAAGTGTCAATTGTATTTTTAAAAAATTCTGTTTTTCATGCCCACCACAGCACAGAGACAGCCTTAGTTAAAGTGGTAAATGATCTTAGAGCCACACAGATGCCAAACAGCTCTCTGTACTCTTAGATTTAAGTGCTGCGTTTGACACTGTTGAACATTATATCCTTCTGGACAGACTGGAGTGGTGGGTTTGCCAGTTCTAAATTGATTTAGGACCGGTCAATAGTTTTTTGTCACCCTTGGTGAACGTAACTCAGAGAAAATAGATATCACATGTGGCGTTTCACAAGGTTCGATTTTGGGTCTGGTAGTGTTCATTTTATAAATGTTACCCCTTGGCAGCGTAATCAGAAAACACAGCATTGATTTTCACTGCTACACAGACCATACACAACTTTACATTTCTGTGTCACCAGAGGATTTAGCTCCATGGATAAATGATTAGACTGTATAAGTGATTTAAATACTTGGATGTTAACAATGTCCCTCAGGAATACTCTGCTTTTTACTCCTTTACTTCTTATTGTTATTCTTTAGTTTTTTATCCTCTTCTGTTTGTTGTTTAGATTTAAGTTTTTATTATCAATGTTTTTTTATTTGTTTTTCTCTGTGAAACACATAGTGTTGCATTCCATGTTCTGTACTAATAAAGCTTTATTTAACCGTGCCGTTCCATGTCTGAAATGTTCTGTACTAATAAAGCTTTATTTAACCGTGCCGTTCCATGTCTGAAATGTTCTGTACTAATAAAGCTTTATTTAACCGTGCCGTTCCATGTCTGAAATGTTCTGTACTAATAACGAGTGATTTAACCATTCCAACAACAACAACAACAACAAAAAATCCCAAACACAGAGGAATAGAAAGTGGACAGTTCCATATGGGAGGAATTAATACTTATTCTAATATACAGTGCAGTCGGAAAGTATTCAGACCCAGACTTTTTCCACATTTTGTTACATTACAGCCTTATTCTAAAATGGATTAAATAAAACATTTTCCTCATCAATCTACACACAATACCCCATAATGACGAAGCGAAAACAGTTGTTTTGAAAGTTGTGCAAATGTATTAAAAATAAAAAACATAAATTTTTATTTATTCAGACCCTTTGCTATGAGACTTGAAGTTGAGTTTGGGTGCATCCTGTTTTAATTGATTATCCTTGAGATGTTTCTACAACTTGATTGGTGTCCACCTGTGGTAAATTCAATAGATTGGACATGATTTGGAAAGGCATACACCTGTCTATATAAGGTCCCACAGTTGACAGTCATGTCAAAGCAAAAACCAAGCCATGAGGTCGAAGGAATTGTGCGTAGAGCTCCGAGACAGGATTGTGTCGAGGCATAGATCTGGGGAAGGGTACCAAAACATTTCTGCTGCATTGAAGGTCCCCAAGAACCCAGTGGCCTCCATCATTCTTAAATGGAAGAAGTTTGGAACCACCAAGACTTCCTAGAGCTGGCCACTCTGACAGAGCTCCAGAGTTCCTCTGTGTAGATGAGAGAACCTTCCAGAAGGACAACCATCTCTGCAGCACTCCACCAATCAGGCCTTTATGGCAGAGTGGCCAGACGGAAGCCACTCCTCAGTAAAAGGCACATGACAGCCCGCTTGGAGTTTGCCAAAAGGCAGCTAAAGACTCTCAACCATGAGAAACAAGATTCTCTGGTCTGATGAAACCACTATTTAACTATTTGGACTGAATGCCAAGCGTCACGTCTGGAGGAAACCTGGCACCATCCCTACGGTGAAGCATGGTGGTGGCAGCATCATGCTGTGGGGATGTTTTTCATAGGCAAGGACTGGGAGACTAGTCAGGATCGAGGGAAAGGTGAACGGAGCAAAGTACAGAGAGATCCTTGATGAAAACCTGCTCCAGAACCCTCGGGACCTCAGACTGGGGCGAAGGTTCACCTTCCAACAGGACAACGGACCTAAACACACAGCCAAGACAACGTAGGAGTGGCTTCATGTCTCAATTTTCCGTTGAGTGGCCCAGCCAGAGCCCGGACTTGAACCCGATCTAACATCTCTGGAGAGACCTGAAAATAGCTGTGCTGCGACTCTCCCCATCCAACCTGACAGAGCTTGAGAGGATCTGCAGAGAAGAATGGGGGAAACTCCCCAAATACAGGTGTGCCAAGCTTGTAGCGTCATACCCAAGAAGACTTGAGGCTGTAATCGCTGCCAAAGGTGCTTCAACAAAGTAACTGAGTAAAGGGTCTGAATACTTGTGTAAATGTAATATTTCCGTTTTTTTATTTGTTTTTACATTTCCAAAAATGTCTAAAAACCTGTTTTTGGTTTGTCATTATGGGGTATTGTGTGTCGGTTGATGAGGGGGAAAAAACTATGGTATTAATACACTGTGGTATATCTGTTAGTAATGGTGAATTAATACACTGGTATATCTGTTAGTAATGGTGAATTAATACACTGGTATATCTGTTAGTAATGGTGAATTAATACACTGTGGTATATCTGTTAGTAATGGTGAATTAATACACTGTGGTATATCTGTTAGTAATGGTGAATTAATACACTGTGGTATATCTGTTAGTAATGGTGAATTAATACACTGTGGTATATCTGTTAGTAATGGTGAATTTATATACTGTGTTATATCTGTTAGTAATGGTGAATTAATACACTGTGGTATATCTGTTAGTAATGGTGAATTAATACACTGTGGTATATCTGTTAGTAATGGTGAATTAATACACTGTGGTATATCTGTTAGTAATGGTGAATTAATACACTGTGGTATATCTGTTAGTAATGGTGAATTAATACACTGGTATATCTGTTAGTAATGGTGAATTAATACACTGTGGTATATCTGTTAGTAATGGTGAATTAATACACTGTGGTATATCTGTTAGTAATGGTGAATTAATACACTGTGGTATATCTGTTAGTAATGGTGAATTAATACACTGTGGTATATCTGTTAGTAATGGTGAATTAATACACTGGTATATCTGTTAGTAATGGTGAATTAATACACTGTGGTATATCTGTTAGTAATGGTGAATTAATACACTGTGGTATATCTGTTAGTAATGGTGAATTAATACACTGTGGTATATCTGTTAGTAATGGTGAATTAATACACTGTGGTATATCTGTTAGTAATGGTGAATTAATACACTGTGGTATATCTGTTAGTAATGGTGAATTAATACACTGTGGTATATCTGTTAGTAATGGTGAATTAATACACTGTGGTATATCTGTTAGTAATGGTGAATTAATACACTGTGGTATATCTGTTAGTAATGGTGAATTAATACACTGTGGTATATCTGTTAATAATGGTGAATTAATACACTGGTATATCTGTTAGTAATGGTGAATTAATACACTGTGGTATATCTGTTAGTAATGGTGAATTAATACACTGGTATATCTGTTAGTAATGGTGAATTAATACACTGTGGTATATCTGTTAGTAATGGTGAATTAATACACTGTGGTATATCTGTTAGTAATGGTGAATTAATACACTGTGGTATATCTGTTAGTAATGGTGAATTAATACACTGTGGTATATCTGTTAGTAATGTTGAATTAATACACTGTGGTATATCTGTTAGTAATGGTGAATTAATACACTGTGGTATATCTGTTAGTAATGGTGAATTAATACACTGGTATATCTGTTAGTAATGGTGAATTAATACACTGTGGTATATCTGTTAGTAATGGTGAATTAATACACTGGTATATCTGTTAGTAATGGTGAATTAATACACTGTGGTATATCTGTTAGTAATGGTGAATTAATACACTGTGGTATATCTGTTAGTAATGGTGAATTAATACACTGGTATATCTGTTAGTAATGGTGAACTGAAAGGTCTGTGTGTGTGTTTGTTACCAACAGATCTAAACACACCCTGTACTCTGACCTGCAGACTCCAGGTCGTTACGGCCGTGTTATAGTCACCTCTAGGAGAGGCAGCATCCTGGACCCTCTACACACAGACCTAGTACTGAAGGTAATGCTGTGTGTGTGTGTTGGTCAGAGAATGATATAGCGGCCTACTTTATGTTCACTGAACACAATCCACTTTGTGTAAAAAACAAACAGACAAAGGCCCAGCCAGGTGAGCAGCAGTCATTCAGTCAGGCCAGGAGGTATATATAGTCTGAACCAGTCAGTCAGTCAGGCCAGGAGGTATATATAGTCTGAACCAGTCAGTCAGTCAGGCCAGGAGGTATATATAGTCTGAACCAGTCAGTCAGGCCAGGAGGTATATATAGTCTGAACCAGTCAGTCAGTCAGGCCAGGAGGTATATATAGTCTGAACCAGTCAGTCAGTCAGGCCAGGAGGTATATATAGTCTGAACCAGTCAGTCAGGCCAGGAGAATTGTATAGTCTGAACCAGTCAGTCAGCCAGGCCAGGAGGTATATATAGTCTGAACCAGTCAGTCAGCCAGGCCAGGAGGTATATGTAGTCTGAACCAGTCAGTCAGCCAGACTAGGAGGTATATATAGTCTGAACCAGTCAGTCAGTCAGTCAGGCCAGGAGGTATGTATAGTCTGAACCAGTCAGTCAGTCAGCCAGACCAGGAGGTATATATAATCTGAACCAGTCAGTCAGCCAGGTCAGGGGGTTTATATATTATGAACCAGTCAGTCAGCCAGACCAGGAGGTATATATAATCTGAACCAGTCAGTCAGGCCAGGAGGTATATATAATCTGAACCAGTCAGCCAGACCAGGAGGTATATATAATCTGAACCAGTCAGTCAGGCCAGGAGGTTTATATAATCTGAACCAGTCAGTCAGACCAGGAGGTTTATATATTATGAACCAGTCAGTCAGCCAGGTCAGGGGGTTTATATATTATGAACCAGTCAGTCAGCCAGGTCAGGGGGTTTATATATTATGAACCAGTCAGTCAGCCAGGTCAGGGGGTTTATATATTATGAACCAGTCAGTCAGCCAGGTCAGGGGGTTTATATATTATGAACCAGTCAGTCAGCCAGGTCAGGGGGTTTATATATTATGAACCAGTCAGTCAGCCAGGTCAGGGGGTTTATATATTATGAACCAGTCAGTCAGCCAGGTCAGGGGGTTTATATATTATGAACCAGTCAGTCAGCCAGGTCAGGGGGTTTATATATTATGAACCAGTCAGTCAGCCAGGTCAGGGGGTTTATATATTATGAACCAGTCAGTCAGCCAGGTCAGGGGGTTTATATATTATGAACCAGTCAGTCAGCCAGGTCAGGGGGTTTATATATTATGAACCAGTCAGTCAGCCAGGTCAGGGGGTTTATATATTATGAACCAGTCAGTCAGCCAGGTCAGGGGGTTTATATATTATGAACCAGTCAGTCAGCCAGGTCAGGGGGTTTATATATTATGAACCAGTCAGTCAGCCAGGTCAGGGGGTTTATATATTATGAACCAGTCAGTCAGCCAGGTCAGGGGGTTTATATATTATGAACCAGTCAGTCAGCCAGGTCAGGGGCTACAGTTGAAGTCAGAAGTTTACATACACTTTAGCCAAATACATTTAAACTCAGTTTTTCCCAATTCCTGACATTTAATCCTACAAGAAATTCCCTGTTTTAGGTCCGTTAGGATCACCACTTTATTTTAAGAAATTAAGTAATTTCCCCTTGGGGATCAATAAAGTATCTATCTACAGTCGTATGAAAAGGTTTGGCCTTAGAATGCCCTTCAAGCCAATCAGAAACAAGTATTCAAAAATGCCATGGTATATAATATACAGTCGTATGAAAAGGTTTGGCCACCCCTGACAATTTCCATCATTTCCATTTATAAATAATTGGGTGTTTGGATCAGCAATTTCATTTTGATCTATCAAATAACTCATGGACACAGTAATATTTCAGTAGTGAAATGAGGTTTATTGGATTAACAGAAAATGTGCAATATGCATCAAAACAAAATTAGACAGGTGCATAAATTTGGGCCCCAACAGAAAAATCACATCAATATTTAGAAGAGCCTCCTTTTGCTAAAATAACAGCCTCTAGACGCTTCCTATAGCCTCTAATGAATGTCTGGATTCTGGATGAAGGTATTTTGGACCATTCCTCCTTACAAAACATCTCCAGTTCAGTTAGGTTTGATGGTTGCCGAGCATGGACAGCCCGCTTCAAATCATCCCACAGATTCTCAATGATATTCAGGTCTGGGGACTGGGATGGCCATTCCAGAACATTGTACTTGTTCCTCTGCATAAATGCCCGGGTAGATTTTGAGCAGTGTTTTGGGTCGTTGTCTTGTTGAAATATCCAGCCCTGGCATAACTTCAACTTTGTGACTGATTCTTCAACATTATTCCCAAGAATCTGCTGATATTGAGTGGAATCCATGCGACCCTCAACTTTAACAAGATTCCCAGTACCGGCAATGGCCACACAGCCCCATAGCATGATGGAACCCCCACCACATTTTACTGTGGGTAGCAAGTGTTTTTCTTGGAACGCTGTGTTATTTTGCCGCCATGCATAACGCCCCTTGTTATGACCAAATAACTCAATCTTTGTTTCATCAGTCCACAACACCTTATTCCAAAATGAAGCTGGCTTGTCCAAATGTGCGTTTGTGGCGTGTGTGCAGAAAAGGCTTCTTCCGCATCACTCTCCTGTACAGCTTCTCCTTGTGCAAAGATGATGTTGTAGGTCTTTGGAGGTGGTCTGTGGGCTGTTTTTGACCGTTCTCACCATCCTTCGCCTTTGCCTCTCCGATATTTTACTTGGCCTGCCACTTCTGGCCTTAACAAGAACTGTGCCTGTGGTCTTCCATTTCCTCACTATGTTCCTCACAGTGGACACTGACAGCTTACATCTCTGCGATAGCTTTTTGTAGCCTTCCCCTAAACCATAATGTTGAACAATCTTTGTTTTCAGGTCATTTGAGAGTTGTTTTGAGGCCCCCATGTTGCCACTCTTCAGAGGAGAGTCAAAGAGAACAACAACTTGCAATTGGCCACCTGAAATACCTTTTCTCATGATTGGATGCACTTGTCAGAATAATAGTAGACAGAATTATTTATTTCATCTTTTATTTCATTCATTCCCAGTGGGTCAGAAGTGTACATACACTCAATTAGTATTTGGTAGCATTGCCTTTTAATTGTTTAACTTGGGTCAAATGTTTTGGGTAGCCTTCCACAAGCTTCCCACAATAAGTTGGGTGAATTTTGGCCCATTCCTCCTGACAGAACTGGTGTAACTGAGTCAGGTTTGTAGGCCTCCTCGCTCGCACACGCTTTTTCAGTTCTGCCCACAAATGTTCTATAGGATTGAGGTCAGGGCTTTGTGATGGCCACTCCAATACCTTGACTTTGTTGTCCTTAAGCCATTTTGACAACTTTGGAAGCATGCTTGGGTTCATTGTCCATTTGGAAGACCCATTTGCGACCAAGCTTTAACTTCCTGACTGATGTTCTTGAGATGTTGCTTCAATATATCCACAAAACTTTCCTTCCTCATGATGCCATCTATTTTGTGAAGTGCACCAGTCCCTCCTGCAGCAAAGCACCCCCACAACATGATGCTGCCACCCCCGTGCTTCACGGTTGGGATGGTGTTCTTCGGCTTGCAAGCCTCCCCCTTTTTCCTCCAAACATAACGATGGTCATTATGGCCAAACAGTTCTATTTTTGTTTCATCAGATCAGAGGACATTTCACCAAAAAGTAAGATCTTTGTCCCCATGTGTTACAAACCGTAGTCTAGCTTTTTTGTAGCGGTTTTGGAGCAGTGGCTTCTTCCTTGCTGTGCGGCCTTTCAGGTTATGTTGATATAGGACTCGTTTTACTGTGGATATTGTACCTGTTTCCTCCAGCATCTTCACAAGGTCCTTTGCTGTTGTTCTGGGATTGATTTGTGACACACAAGCCTAAGATCCCCATGCGCAATGCCAAGCGTCGGCTTAAGTGGTGTAAATTCGCCATTGGACTCTGGAGCAGTGAAAACACGTTCTCTGGAGTGATAAATCACTATTCACCATCTGGCAGTCCGACGGACGAATCTGTGTTTGCACATGCCAGGAGAATTCTACCTCCCTGGATGCATAGTGCCAACTGTAAATTTTGGTGGAGGAGGAATAATGGTCTGGGGTTGTTTTTCACAGTTTGGGCCCCTTAGTTCCAGTGAAGGGAAATCTTAATTCTACAGCATGCAATAACATTGTAGAACGATTCTGTGCTTCCAACTTTGTGGCAACAGTTTGGTTAAGGCCCTTTCCTGTTTCAGCATGACAATGCCCCCGTTAACAAAGCAAGGTCCATACAGAAATGTTTGTTGAGATCGGTGTGGGAGAACTTGACCTCAGAGCTCAGACCTCAATCCCAATGAGCACCTTTGGGATGAATTGGAACACTGACTGTGAGTCAGGCGTAATCGCCCAACATCAGTGCCCGACCTCACAAATGCTTGTGGCTGAATGGAAGCAAGTCCCCACAGCAATGTTCCAACATCTAGTGGAGAGCCTTCCCAGAAGAGAGGAGGCTGTTATAGCAGCAAAGGAGGACCAACTCCATATTAATACCCATGATTTTGGAATGAGATGTTCAATGATCAGGTGTCCACATACTTTTGGTGTGTGAACTGCTGACTGATCATAATTTACATATAATTGTTGACGCATCAACCAGCATGAAGGGGCAGGGCAAAATATTACTTGTTTTGGTAATCAGTGGCTGTATTGGAGGAGGAGTGGTTTCACCTCTGCTAGGCAATCAGCAAATAGTACAGAGAGGTGTGCTCTCCACCTCTGCTAGGCAATTAGCAGTTAGTGTTAGTTATTCAGTCTCCCCTGGTGGCTGTGTTAATTATTCAGTCTCCCCTGGTGTCTGTGTTAGTTATTCAGTCTCCCCTGGTGTCTGTGTTAATTATTCAGTCTCCCCTGGTGTCTGTGTTAGTTATTCAGTCTCCCCTGGTGTCTGTGTTAGTTATTCAGTCTCCCCTGGTGTCTGTGTTTGTTCTTCAGTCTCCCCTGGTGTCTGTGTTAGTTCTTCAGTCTCCCCTGGTGTCTGTGTTAGTTCTTCAGTCTCCCCTGGTGTTTGTGTTAGTTATTCAGTCTCCCCTGGTGTCTGTGTTAATTATTCAGTCTCCCCTGGTGTCTGTGTTAGTTATTCAGTCTCCCCTGGTGTCTGTGTTAATTATTCAGTCTCCCCTGGTGTCTGTGTTAGTTATTCAGTCTCCCCTGGTGTCTGTGTTTGTTCTTCAGTCTCCCCTGGTGTCTGTGTTAGTTCTTCAGTCTCCCCTGGTGTCTGTGTTAGTTCTTCAGTCTCCCCTGGTGTCTGTGTTTGTTCTTCAGTCTCCCCTGGTGTCTGTGTTAGTTCTTCAGTCTCCCCTGGTGTCTGTGTTTGTTCTTCAGTCTCCCCTGGTTTCTCAGCAGCAGCTGTAAGCGGCGGTCGTGTCAGTAGCAGTTTTGTCGCCTAAACAAAGACCGTCGCCGCCTAAATAAAGGCCGTTCTGCAGAGTTTTTCGAGAAAGGAAAGAGTGAAGTTATTTACAGATGATCTCATTTTGCTCTTTTGTAGATTTGTCAACTTTGTGTATGTTTTCTGTTCCTGTTCCCTCCTCTCCCTGTAGTTTTTACAGACGCTCCCCATCCCTTGTTTTCTGTTCCTGTTCCCTCCTCTCCCTGTAGTTTTTACAGACGCTCCCCATCCCTTGTTTTCTGTTCCTGTTCCCTCCTCTCCCTGTAGTTTTTACAGACGCTCCCCACCCCTTGTTTTCTGTTCCTGTTCCCTCCTCTCCCTGTAGTTTTTACAGACGCTCCCCACCCCTTGGCTGCAACCCTTCTAGTTTACCCTGAGCACACAACCCATGTGGAATTCCGGGTCTCTGGCAGTGTTTGGAACTGCTGATCTGAGGTCAAGAACGCTGAGTTCATCTCAGCCTATGCTGCCCTTCAGTCCCTTGACATTTTGACCCTGACGGAGACATGGATTACCCAGAGAACACTGCTACTCCAGCTGCTCTTTCTTCATCTGACTAAGAGCATCTGGTCGTCACGGTGGTCGTCAGGGCTACTCATTTCTCCTAAGTGGAGATTTTCTCTTTTGTCCCTCTCTCACCTGTCCATCTCCTCATTTGAATTCAATGCTGTCACTGTCACTTGTGCACTCATGAGTAACATTATTGTCATCTATCGCCCACCAGGTGCCCTTGGAGAGTTCCTCAATGAGCTTGACACCTTGATAAGCTAATTTCCTGACAATGGCTCACCTCTCTTCGTACTTGGTGACTTCAATCACCCAAAGTCTGCCTTCGATTAATTTTTTTCCAACTCTCTCTCTCTCTCTTTCCCCTCCTTGCCTCTTTTGACCTCACCCTTTCCCCCTCCAACTCACAAGGCAGGACATACGCTTCACCTCGTCTTTACTCTTCCTCTGTATCCGCCGCTAAAGCCAATTTCTAACTCTCAAACCCTAACACTAGGAAACCTTCTCCTCCCTCCTTAATCCTCCACCCACTCCTTTCTCCCTCTCTGTGGATTACTTTGTCAACGACTTTGAAAAAAAGGTTGACGACATCCGCTACTCATTCACTCAGCCTATTGAGTACATCGGTCTCACTCACATAGAACTACAGTCCATTCGGAAAGTATTCAGACCCCTTCCCTTTTTCCACATTTTGTTATGTTACAACCTTATTCTAAAATGGATTAAATAAAATATGTTCCTCATCAATCTACATACAATACCCAATAATTACAAACAAAACAGGTTTTATAAATGTTTGCATTTATTTCCTCATGTCTGGAGGAAACCTGGCACCATGGTGGTGGCAGCATCATGCTGTGGGGATGTTTTTCCAGAGCACTCAGGACCTCAGACTGGGGCGAAGGTTCACCATCCAAGAGGAGAACAACCCTAAGCACACAGCCAAGACAGGAGTGATAATGCATGAAGGCCTGGTACTCCTCTGAACTGTTTTTTAAATTGTATTTTATTTTTTATTTAACCTTTATTTAAATAGGAAAGTCAGTTAAGAACATTTTCTTATTTACAGTGAGGCCTACACTGGCCAAACCCGGACGATGCTGGGCTAATTGTGCGACGCCCTATGGGACTCCCAATCACGGCCGGTTGTGATACAGCCTGGATTCGAACCAAGGGTGTAACAGTTGATGTTGAGATGTGTCTTTTACTTGAACTCTGAAGCATTTATTTGGGCTGCAATCTGAGTCTGGTATCTCTAATGAACTAATCCTCTGCAGCAGAGGTCACTCTTCTTCCTTTCCTGTGGCGGTCCTCATGAGAGACAGTTTCATCATAATGCTTGATGGTTTTTGCGACTGCACTTGAAGAAACTTTGAAATGTTCCGGATTGACTGACCTTCATGTCTTGGTCTTTTACCAAATAGGGCTATTCTGTATTCCACCCCTACCTTGTCACAACACAACTGATTGGCTCAAACACATTAAGAAGACAAGAAATTCCACAAATTAACTTTTAACAAAAAAAAAAAAAAAATCACCTTTATTTAACCAGGTAGGTCAGTTGAGAACAAGTTTTCATTTACAACTGTGACCTGGCCAAGACAAAGCAAAGCAGTGCGACAAAAACAACACAGAGTTACACATGAGAATAAACAAACGTACAGTCAATAACACAACAGAGAATCTATATACAGAGTGTGAAATGTAGTGCAAAATGCAGTAAGGTTAGGAAGACAATAAATAGACCATAGTGGTGAAATAAATTACAGATTAGCATAATCACTGGAACGATGGAATGTGCAAATGATGATGTGCAAATAGAGATACTGGAGTGCAAAATGAGCTAAAATAATAAATATGGGGATGAGGTAGTAGGGTGGGCTATTTACAGAAGGGCTATATACAGGTGCAGTGATCGATAAGCAGCTCTGACAGCTGATGCTTAAAGTTAGTGAGGGAGATGGGAACCTCCAGCTTCAAGGAGTGTTGCAATTCGTTCCAGTCATTGGCAGCAGAGAACTGGAAGGAATGGCGGCCAAAGGAGGTGTTGGCTTTGGGGGTGGCCAGTGAAATATACCTGCTGGAGCACATGCTACGGGTGGGTGTTGCTATGGTGACCAGCGAGCGGGGATTTACCTAATAAAGACTTATAGATGACCTGGAGCCAGTGGGTTTGGTGACGAATATGTAGTGAGGTCCAGCCAACGAGAGAATACAGGTCGCAGTGGTGGGTAGTATATGGGGCTTTGGTAACAAAACGGATGGCACTGTGATAGATTACATCCAATTTGCTGAGTAGAGTGTTGGAGGCTATTTTGTAAATGACATCGCCGAAGTCAAGGATCGGTAGGATAGTCAGTTTTACGAGGGCATGTTTGGCAGCACACCTGTTCATTGAAATGGTGCTTCAACAAAGTATTGAATAAAGAGTCGGAATACTTGTACGTTTTTCCTTTGTCATGAATCCATTTCAACATAAGGCTGTAACGTAACAAAATGTGGACAAAGTCAAGGGGTCAGAATACTTTGTGAATGCACTGTACCCTAGTCCTTGACCTCTCTCTCCAGATGACATCCTGCGACTAGTGAGGTCCGGCCTCCTGACAACCTGCCCTCTTGACCCCATCACCTCCTCCCTTCTCCAGACCTTCTCACTTCCTCATCAATTTATCCCTGACCACTGGCTGCGTCCCCTTTAACATCAAAATGACCTGAGTTTCTCCCATCCTCAAGAAACCAACACTTGACTCATCTGACGTCACAAACTACAGACCTGTAGCCCTTCTTTCTATAAAACTACAGACCTGTAGCCCTTCTTTCTATAAAACTACAGACCTGTATCCCTTCTTTCTATAAAACTACAGACCTGTATCCCTTCTTTCTATAAAACTACAGACCTGTATCCCTTCTTTCTATAAAACTACAGACCTGTATCCCTTCTTTCTATAAAACTACAGACCTGTATCCCTTCTTTCTATTAAACTACAGACCTGTAGCCCTTCTTTCTATAAAACTACAGACCTGTATCCCTTCTTTCTATAAAACTACAGACCTGTATCCCTTCTTTCTATAAAACTACAGACCTGTATCCCTTCTTTCTATAAAACTACAGACCTGTATCCCTTCTTTCTATAAAACTACAGACCTGTATCCCTTCTTTCTATTAAACTACAGACCTGTATCCCTTCTTTCTATAAAACTACAGACCTGTATCCCTTCTTTCTATAAAACTACAGACCTGTATCCCTTCTTTCTATAAAACTACAGACCTGTATCCCTTCTTTCTATAAAACTACAGACCTGTATCCCTTCTTTCTATAAAACTACAGACCTGTATCCCTTCTTTCTATAAAACTACAGACCTGTATCCCTTCTTTCTCTAAAACTACAGACCTGTATCCCTTCTTTCTATTAAACTACAGACCTGTATCCCTTCTTTCTATAAAACTACAGACCTGTATCCCTTCTTTCTATAAAACTACAGACCTGTATCCCTTCTTTCTATAAAACTACAGACCTGTATCCCTTCTTTCTATAAAACTACAGACCTGTATACCTTCTTTCTATAAAACTACAGACCTGTATCCCTTCTTTCTATAAAACTACAGACCTGTATCCCTTCTTTCTATTAAACTACAGACCTGTATCCCTTCTTTCTATAAAACTACAGACCTGTATCCCTTCTTTCTTTTCTTTCCAAAACACATGAGTGTTCTGTCTCTGATCAACTCTCTTGTTATCTCTCTCAGAACGATCTTCTTGACCGTAACCAGTCAGGCTTCAAGACTGGTCACTCAACCGAGACGGCTCTTCTCTGTGTCACGGAGGCTCTCCACCCTGCCAAAGCTGACTCTCTCTCCTCTGTTCTCATCCTCCTAGATCTCTCCGTGAACCATCAGATCCTCCTCTCCACCTTCTCAGGGCTGGGCGTCTCAGGCTCACACAGGCTGCACACTATTGGACTGCTATTGGAAAGGATCTGTGTCTGCACCACGTACTCTCACTACTGTTGTCCCCCAGGGTTTGGTTCTAGGCCCTCTCCTCTTCACTCTATACATCAAGTCACTCGGCTCCGTCATATCCTCACATGGTCTCTCCTATTGTTGCTATGAGGATGACACTACTCTTCTCCTTCCCCCCTTCTGACACCCAGGTCATCTCTGCGTCCCTGGCAGATATCTCAACGTGGATGTCGCCCCACCACCTCAACCTCAACAAGACAGAGCTGCTCTTCTTCCCGGAGAAGGCTTGCCCACTCAAAGACCTCTCCATCACTGTTGACAACTCCACCGTGTCGCCCTCCCAGAGTGCAAAGAACCTTGGAGTGACCCTGGACAACACCCTGTCGTTCTCTGCAAACATCAAAGCAGTGACTTGCTCCTGCAGGTTCATGCTCTACAACATCCGTAGAGTACAACCCTACCTTACACAGGAAGCGGCGCAGGTCCTAATCCAGACACTTGTCATATCCCATCTAGACTACTGCAACTCACTGTTGACGGCTCCCCGCTTGTACCATCAAACCCCTGCAACTTCAGAAATCCATAACGCTGCAGTTCGCCTGGTGTTCAACCTACTCCGCACACTCCACTGTCTTCCAGTCGAAGCTCGCATCCACTACAAGACCATGGTGCTTTCCTACGAAGGAGCAAGAGGAACTGCCCCTCCCTACCTTCAGGCTATACTCAAACCCTACACCTCAACCCAAGCACTCCATTCAGTCACCTCTTGGCTCCTGCTCAGCCCAGTCCAAGCTCTTCTCTGTCCTGGCACCCCAATGGTGGAACATCTACTCGTAAATTACTAATACCTTAATACTGATCTATTACTAAAACAGACAAAGCCAGGAATGTTTTATAACAAGTCAAGATGTATGCTATTTGAAGCAGGAAGAAGCATTGTAGTCCGAAGGAGCCATTCCATCCAGTTAGTAACAACACATTGTTTTCAAATCTGATCAATGTTAGGGGTTAAGGCTCAGATGTTGAGGGTGAGGTATGGTATGTAATGGGTAGTCTAGTAACCATACACACACACACACACACACGTTGGTAGGTATAGCATTCCAAGGTAGGTGATAACTCCGCCCACACACTCTGAATGGAACCGCTGTTTCCTAGTAACTGTAACCAAGCGCATGATCCCTGTTGTCTTCTTGCCATGGAAACAGAACATAATGCTTCTTAATCTGTGGATTGTTCTCCCAATACAGTGTTTGTACAGTATTATTGGACATATACAAACAGTATAATTATAGGAACATAATGATATACAGTACATATGGTATTAGGTATATTATAGTATAGGTGCATTTACTGTATTACATACATACAGGTACTTTCATGTTCCAAAATATCAGGCTTGTTTCCTGTGTAAAGGCAATGGCATCATTACTGATTGAATGGATTGGTTAAGAAACACATAAATAAAGATATCTCTCTCTCTCTTCAGCTCCATCGTGCTGTCGTTCAGCTCCAGGTTCCAGTGTTGGGGTTCAACTACTCTTTCTCCCATCTCTGTCTTCTGGACGACAAGAATACCTGCATCATCGATGACATCATCCGAGCCCTGGAGGACAGCCAATCAGCACGATTCGCTAACCGTTCTTCCCTTCCTCTGCGCTACCCAATCACACGTCTGGCTGACGGGCGTATGGCCTACATTGGTCACCAGTTAGGAGGGGTGTGTACTGCGTATTTTCATTGGTCACCAGTTAGGAGGGGTGTGTACTGTGTATTTTCATTGGTCACCAGTTAGGAGGGGTGTGTACTGCGTATTTTCATTGGCCACCAGTTAGGAGGGGTGTGTACTGCGTATTTTCATTGGTCACCAGTTAGGAGGGGTGTGTACTGCGTATTTTCATTGGTCACCAGTTAGGAGGGGTGTGTACTGCGTATTTTCATTGGTCACCAGTTAGGAGGGGTGTGTACTGCGTATTTTCATTGGTCACCAGTTAGGAGGGGTGTGTACTGTGTATTTTCATTGGTCACCAGTTAGGAGGGGTGTGTACTGCGTATTTTCATTGGTCACCAGTTAGGAGGGGTGTGTACTGCGTATTTTCATTGGTCACCAGTTAGGAGGGGTGTGTACTGTGTATTTTCATTGGTCACCAGTTAGGAGGGGTGTGTACTGCGTATTTTCATTGGTCACCAGTTAGGAGGGGTGTGTACTGCGTATTTTCATTGGTCACCAGTTAGGAGGGGTGTGTACTGTGTATTTTCATTGGTCACCAGTTAGGAGGGGTGTGTACTGCGTATTTTCATTGGTCACCAGTTAGGAGGGGTGTGTACTGTGTATTTTCATTGGTCACCAGTTAGGAGGGGTGTGTACTGTGTATTTTCATTGGTCACCAGTTAGGAGGGGTGTGTACTGCGTATTTTCATTGGTCACCAGTTAGGAGGGGTGTGTACTGCGTATTTTCATTGGTCACCAGTTAGGAGGGGTGTGTACTGTGTATTTTCATTGGTCACCAGTTAGGAGGGGTGTGTACTGCGTATTTTCATTGGCCACCAGTTAGGAGGGGTGTGTACTGCGTATTTTCATTGGCCACCAGTTAGGAGGGGTGTGTACTGCGTATTTTCATTGGCCACCAGTTAGGAGGGGTGTGTACTGCGTATTTTCATTGGTCACCAGTTAGGAGGGGTGTGTACTGCGTATTTTCATTGGTCACCAGTTAGGAGGGGTGTGTACTGTGTATTTTCATTGGTCACCAGTTAGGAGGGGTGTGTACTGCGTATTTTCATTGGTCACCAGTTAGGAGGGGTGTGTACTGCGTATTTTCATTGGTCACCAGTTAGGAGGGGTGTGTACTGCGTATTTTCATTGGTCACCAGTTAGGAGGGGTGTGTACTGCGTATTTTCATTGGCCACCAGTTAGGAGGGGTGTGTACTGCGTATTTTCATTGGTCACCAGTTAGGAGGGGTGTGTACTGCGTATTTTCATTGGTCACCAGTTAGGAGGGGTGTGTACTGCGTATTTTCATTGGTCACCAGTTAGGAGGGGTGTGTACTGCGTATTTTCATTGGTCACCAGTTAGGAGGGGTGTGTACTGCGTATTTTCATTTTGTACAGTACTGTGTCTGATTTGAGACTAGAGTTGCAAAATTCTGGTGACTTTTCCAGCTCATTCCAAAGTTCCCAGGTTTTCCTCAAATCCAAGTTGGAAGATTTCCAGAATCAGAAGGGAATGATCAGGAAATACTAAGTCCTCCAACCAGGATTTCTGGACAACCTGAGGGGTTTCCTTGGAAGAAAGAGAGATATACTCAGGGTTTTCTAAAGCTAACCAGCTTCAGTTAAGTACTAGGGCGGTGGATATCGCTCGTCCTCCTGCTGCTAGCTCTAGCTGGCTGGTCACTGCACGTCTCACATGGCTAGTCCAACACCAAACACTATACTGAGACAATGCTGAAACATCAATCCATGGGCAGGTCAGTACCACATTTTAATTTGTGTCCAAATCAAAATGAAAGCAAATGATCTTGCAAATTCAGCAGACGATGCTGTTAAATAGGCTTTTAGACAGGCCTTTATTTGAGTACTTCTCAATAATGTAGTCTTTGGTTTGCTTATAAATGCACACCTTCTCCACTCCTTCTATCTGTGGAACAGCTTGTTGCGTTGTGGCCAAAGATATACTGTATAATCTATAGAGGGGTTTTGGAACCTCTAACCCTGACAATTTGACTGTTAAACTGAGGTCCTAAAGACAGATGGAGACATGTTCTACTGTACTGTACTGTAACATGAGGTCCTAAAGACAGATGGAGACATGTTCTACTGTTCTGTACTGTAGCATGAGGTCCTAAAGACAGATGGAGACATGTTCTACTGTACTGTACTGTAGCATGAGGTCCTAAAGACAGATGGAGACATGTTCTACTGTACTGTACTGTAGCATGAGGTCCTAAAGACAGATGGAGACATGTTCTACTGTTCTGTACTGTAGCATGAGGTCCTAAAGACAGATGGAGACATGTTCTACTGTACTGTAGCATGAGGTCCTAAAGACAGATGGAGACATGTTCTACTGTACTGTACTGTAGCATGAGGTCCTAAAGACAGATGGAGACATGTTATACTGTACTGTACTGTAGCATGAGGTCCTAAAGACAGATGGAGACATGTTCTACTGTTCTGTACTGTAGCATGAGGTCCTAAAGACAGATGGAGACATGTTCTACTGTACTGTACTGTAACATGAGGTCCTAAAGACAGATGGAGACATGTTCTACTGTACTGTAGCATGAGGTCCTAAAGACAGATGGAGACATGTTCTACTGTACTGTACTGTAACATGAGGTCCTAAAGACAGATGGAGACATGTTCTACTGTACTGTAGCATGAGGTCCTAAAGACAGATGGAGACATGTTCTACTGTACTGTACTGTAACATGAGGTCCTAAAGACAGATGGAGACATGTTCTACTGTACTGTAGCATAAGGTCCTAAAGACAGATGGAGACATGTTCTACTGTACTGTACTGTAGCATGAGGTCCTAAAGACAGATGGAGACATGTTCTACTGTACTGTACTGTAGCATGAGGTCCTAAAGACAGATGGAGACATGTTCTACTGTTCTGTACTGTACTGTAGCATGAGAACCCTAAAGACAGATGGAGACATGTTCTACTGTACTGTACTGTAGCATGAGGTCCTAAAGACAGATGGAGACATGTTCTACTGTTCTGTACTGTACTGTAGCATGAGAACCCTAAAGACAGATGGAGACATGTTCTACTGTTCTGTACTGTACTGTAGCATGAGAACCCTAAAGACTGATGGAGACATGTTCTACTGTACTGTACTGTAGCATGAGAAACCTGAAGACAGATGGAGACATGTTCTACTGTTCTGTACTGTACTGTAGCATGAGAACCCTAAAGACAGATGGAGACATGTTCTACTGTACTGTACTGTAGCATGAGGTCCTAAAGACAGATGGAGACATGTTCTACTGTACTGTAGCATGATGTCCTAAAGACAGATGGAGACATGTTATACTGTACTGTACTGTAGCATGATGTCCTAAAGACAGATGGAGACATGTTATACTGTACTGTACTGTAACATGAGATCCTAAAGACAGATGGAGACATGTTCTACTGTACTGTACTGTAGCATGAGAACCCTAAAGACAGATGGAGACATGTTCTACTGTTCTGTACTGTAGCATGAGGTCCTAAAGACAGATGGAGACATGTTCTACTGTTCTGTACTGTACTGTAGCATGAGGTCCTAAAGACAGATGGAGACATGTTCTACTGTACTGTACTGTACTGTAACATGAGGTCCTAAAGACAGATAGAGACATGTTCTACTGTACTGTACTGTACTGTAACATGAGGTGCTAAAGACAGATGGAGACATGTTCTACTGTACTGTACTGTAACATGAGGTCCTAAAGACAGATGGAGACATGTTCTACTGTACTGTACTGTAGCATGAGAACCCTAAAGACAGATGGAGACATGTTCTACTGTTCTGTACTGTAGCATGAGGTCCTAAAGACAGATGGAGACATGTTCTACTGTTCTGTACTGTACTGTAGCATGAGGTCCTAAAGACAGATGGAGACATGTTCTACTGTACTGTACTGTACTGTAACATGAGGTCCTAAAGACAGATAGAGACATGTTCTACTGTACTGTACTGTACTGTAACATGAGGTGCTAAAGACAGATGGAGACATGTTCTACTGTACTGTACTGTAACATGAGGTCCTAAAGACAGATGGAGACATGTTCTACTGTACTGTAGCATGAGGTCCTAAAGACAGATGGAGACATGTTCTACTGTACTGTACTGTAGCATGAGAAACCTGAAGACAAATGGAGACATGTTCTACTGTTCTGTACTGTACTGTAGCATGAGAACCCTAAAGACAGATGGAGACATGTTCTACTGTACTGTACTGTAGCATGAGGTCCTAAAGACAGATGGAGACATGTTCTACTGTTCTGTACTGTACTGTAGCATGAGAACCCTAAAGACAGATGGAGACATGTTCTACTGTACTGTACTGTACTGTAACATGAGGTCCTAAAGACAGATGGAGACATGTTCTACTGTACTGTACTGTAACATGAGAACCCTAAAGACAGATGGAGACATGTTCTAGTGTACTGTTCTGTAGCATGAGGTCCTAAAGACAGATGGAGACATGTTCTACTGTTCTGTACTGTACTGTACTGTAACATGAGGTCCTAAAGACAGATGGAGACATGTTCTACTGTACTGTACTGTAGCATGAGAACCCTAAAGACAGATGGAGACATGTTCTACTGTACTGTACTGTAGCATGAGGTCCTAAAGACAGATGGAGACATGTTCTACTGTACTGTACTGTAGCATGAGGTCCTAAAGACAGATGGAGACATGTTCTACTGTACTGTACTGTAGCATGAGAACCCTAAAGACAGATGGAGACATGTTCTACTGTACTGTAGCATGAGGTCCTAAAGACAGATGGAGACATGTTCTAATGTACTGTACTGTAGAATGAGAAACCTGAAGACAGATGGAGAGATGTTCTACTGTTCTGTACTGTACTGTAGCATGAGAACCCTAAAGACAGATGGAGACATGTTCTACTGTTCTGTACTGTAACATGAGGTCCTAAAGACAGATGGAGACATGTTCTACTGTTCTGTACTGTACTGTAGCATGAGAACCCTAAAGACAGATGGAGACATGTTCTACTGTACTGTACTGTAACATGAGGTCCTAAAGACAGATGGGGACATGTTCTACTGTACTGTACTGTAGCATGAGAACCCTAAAGACAGATGGAGACATGTTCTACTGTACTTTAGCATGAGGTCCTAAAGACAGATGGAGACATGTTCTACTGTACTTTACTGTAGCATGAGAACCCTAAAGACAGATGGAGACATGTTCTACTGTACTGTACTGTAACATGAGATCCTAAAGACAGATGGAGACATGTTCTACCGTACTGTACTGTAGCATGAGAACCCTAAAGACAGATGGAGACATGTTCTACTGTACTTTAGCATGAGGTCCTAAAGACAGATGGAGACATGTTCTACTGTACTTTACTGTAACATGAGGTCCTAAAGACAGATGGAGACATGTTCTACTGTACTGTACTGTAGCATGAGAACCCTAAAGACAGATGGAGACATGTTCTACTGTACTGTACTGTAGCATGAGGTCCTAAAGACAGATGGAGACATGTTCTACTGTACAGTAGCATGAGAACCCTAAAGACAGATGGAGACATGTTCTACTGTACTGTACAGTAGCATGAGAACCCTAAAGACAGATGGAGACATGTTCTACTGTACTGTACTGTAACATGAGGTCCTAAAGACAGATGGAGACATGTTCTACTGTACTGTACAGTAGCATGAGAACCCTAAAGACAGATGGAGACATGTTCTACTGTTCTGTACTGTAGCATGAGGTCCTAAAGACAGATGGAGACATGTTCTACTGTACTGTACTGTAGCATGAGGTCCTAAAGACAGATGGAGACATGTTCTACTGTACTTTACTGTAGCATGAGAACCCTAAAGGCAGATGGAGACATGTTCTACTGTACTGTACTGTAACATGAGATCCTAAAGACAGATGGAGACATGTTCTACTGTACTGTACTGTAGCATGAGAACCCTAAAGACAGATGGACACATGTTCTACTGTTCTGTACTGTAACATGAGGTCCTAAAGACAGATGGAGACATGTTCTACTGTTCTGTACTGTAACATGAGGTCCTAAAGACAGGTGGAGACATGTTCTACTGTTCTGTACTGTAGAATGAGAACCCTTAAGACAGATGGAGACATGTTCTACTGTTCTGTACTGTTGCATGAGGTCCTAAAGACAGATGGAGACATGTTCTACTGTTCTGTACTGTAGCATGAGAACCCTAAAGACAGATGGAGACATGTTCTACTCTACTGTACTGTAACATGAGAACCCTAAAGACAGATGGAGACATGTTCTACTGTACTGTACTGTACTGTACTGTAACATGAGGTCCTAAAGACAGATGGAGACATGTTCTACTGTTCTGTACTGTAACATGAGAACCCTAAAGACAGATGGAGACATGTTCTACAGTACTGTACTGTAGCATGAGGTCCTAAAGACAGATGGAGACATGTTCTACTGTACTGTACTGTAACATGAGAACCCTAAAGACAGATGGAGGCATGTTCTACTGTACTGTACTGTAGCATGAGGTCCTAAAGACAGATGGAGACATGTTCTACTGTACGATACTGTAGCATGAGGTCCTAAAGACAGATGGAGACATGTTCTACTGTACTGTACTGTAGCATGAGGTCCTAAAGACAGATGGAGACATGTTCTACTGTACTGTACTGTAACATGAGAACCCTAAAGACAGATGGAGACATGTTCTACTGTACTGTACTGTAACATGAGAACCCTAAAGACAGATGGAGACATGTTATACTGTACTGTAGCATGACGTCCTAAAGACAGATGGAGACATGTTATACTGTACTGTACTGTAGCATGAGAACCCTAAAGACAGATGGAGACATGTTCTACTGTACTATACTGTAGCATGAGGTCCTAAAGACAGATGGAGACATGTTCAACTGTTCTGTACTGTACTGTAGCATGAGAACCCTAAAGACAGATGGAGACATGTTCTACTGTACTGTACTGTAACATGAGGTCCTAAAGACAGATGGAGACATGTTCTACTGTACTTTAGCATGATGTCCTAAAGACAGATGGAGACATGTTCTACTGTACTGTAGCATGAGGTCCTAAAGACAGATGGAGACATGTTATACTGTACTGTACTGTAGCATGAGAACCCTAAAGACAGATGGAGACATGTTCTACTGTTCTGTACTGTAACATGAGGTCCTAAAGACAGATGGAGACATGTTCTACTGTTCTGTACTGTAGCATGAGAACCCTAAAGACAGATGGAGACATGTTCTACTGTTCTGTACTGTAACATGAGGTCCTAAAGACAGGTGGAGACATGTTCTACTGTTCTGTACTGTAGCATGAGAACCCTGAAGACAGATGGAGACATGTTCTACTGTACTGTACTGTAGCATGAGGTCCTAAAGACAGATGGAGACATGTTCTACTGTACTGTACTGTAACATGAGAACCCTAAAGACAGATGGAGACATGTTCTACTGTTCTGTACTGTAGCATGAGAACCCTAAAGACAGATGGAGACATGTTCTACTGTTCTGTACTGTAACATGAGAACCCTAAAGACAGATGGAGACATGTTCTACTGTACTGTACTGTAACATGAGAACCCTAAAGACAGATGGAGACATGTTCTACTGTTTTGTACTGTAGCATGAGAACCCTAAAGACAGATGGAGACATGTTCTACTGTTCTGTACTGTAACATGAGAACCCTAAAGACAGATGGAGACATGTTCTACTGTTCTGTACTGTGCTGTAGCCTGAGAACCCTAAAGACAGATGGAGACATGTTCTACTGTACTGTACTGTAACATGAGAACCCTAAAGACAGATGGAGACATGTTCTACTGTACTGTACTGTACTGTACTGTAACATGAGGTCCTAAAGACAGATGGAGACATGTTCTACTGTTCTGTACTGTAACATGAGAACCCTAAAGACAGATGGAGACATGTTCTACAGTACTGTACTGTAGCATGAGGTCCTAAAGACAGATGGAGACATGTTCTACTGTACTGTACTGTAACATGAGAACCCTAAAGACAGATGGAGGCATGTTCTACTGTACTGTACTGTAGCATGAGGTCCTAAAGACAGATGGAGACATGTTCTACTGTACGATACTGTAGCATGAGGTCCTAAAGACAGATGGAGACATGTTCTACTGTACTGTACTGTAGCATGAGGTCCTAAAGACAGATGGAGACATGTTCTACTGTACTGTACTGTAACATGAGAACCCTAAAGACAGATGGAGACATGTTCTACTGTACTGTACTGTAACATGAGAACCCTAAAGACAGATGGAGACATGTTATACTGTACTGTAGCATGACGTCCTAAAGACAGATGGAGACATGTTATACTGTACTGTACTGTAGCATGAGAACCCTAAAGACAGATGGAGACATGTTCTACTGTACTATACTGTAGCATGAGGTCCTAAAGACAGATGGAGACATGTTCAACTGTTCTGTACTGTACTGTAGCATGAGAACCCTAAAGACAGATGGAGACATGTTCTACTGTACTGTACTGTAACATGAGGTCCTAAAGACAGATGGAGACATGTTCTACTGTACTTTAGCATGATGTCCTAAAGACAGATGGAGACATGTTCTACTGTACTGTAGCATGAGGTCCTAAAGACAGATGGAGACATGTTATACTGTACTGTACTGTAGCATGAGAACCCTAAAGACAGATGGAGACATGTTCTACTGTTCTGTACTGTAACATGAGGTCCTAAAGACAGATGGAGACATGTTCTACTGTTCTGTACTGTAGCATGAGAACCCTAAAGACAGATGGAGACATGTTCTACTGTTCTGTACTGTAACATAAGGTCCTAAAGACAGGTGGAGACATGTTCTACTGTTCTGTACTGTAGCATGAGAACCCTGAAGACAGATGGAGACATGTTCTACTGTACTGTACTGTAGCATGAGGTCCTAAAGACAGATGGAGACATGTTCTACTGTACTGTACTGTAACATGAGAACCCTAAAGACAGATGGAGACATGTTCTACTGTTCTGTACTGTAGCATGAGAACCCTAAAGACAGATGGAGACATGTTCTACTGTTCTGTACTGTAACATGAGAACCCTAAAGACAGATGGAGACATGTTCTACTGTACTGTACTGTAACATGAGAACCCTAAAGACAGATGGAGACATGTTCTACTGTTTTGTACTGTAGCATGAGAACCCTAAAGACAGATGGAGACATGTTCTACTGTTCTGTACTGTAACATGAGAACCCTAAAGACAGATGGAGACATGTTCTACTGTTCTGTACTGTGCTGTAGCCTGAGAACCCTAAAGACAGATGGAGACATGTTCTACTGTACTGTACTGTAACATGAGAACCCTAAAGACAGATGGAGACATGTTCTACTGTACTGTATTATGAGGTCCTAAAGACAGATGGAGCCATGTTCTACTGTACTGTACTGTAACATGAGGTCCTAAAGACAGATGGAGACATGTTCTACTGTACTGTAGCATGAGGTCCTAAAGACAGATGGAGACATGTTCTACTGTACTGTACTGTAACATGAGGTCCTAAAGACAGATGGAGACATGTTCTACTGTTCTGTAACATGAGAACCCTAAAGACAGATGGAGACATGTTCTACTGTACTGTACTGTAGCATGAGGTCCTAAAGACAGATGGAGACATGTTCTACTGAACTGTACTGTAACATGAGAACCCTAAAGACAGATGGAGACATGTTCTACTGTACTGTACTGTAACATGAGGTCCTAAAGACAGATGGAGACATGTTCTACTGTACTGTAGCATGAGGTCCTAAAGACAGATGGAGACATGTTCTACTGTACTGTACTGTAACATGAGGTCCTAAAGACAGATGGAGACATGTTCTACTGTACTGTACTGTAACATGAGGTCCTAAAGACAGATGGAGACATGTTCTACTGTACTGTAGCATGAGGTCCTAAAGACAGATGGAGACATGTTCTACTGAACTGTACTGTAGCATGAGGTCCTAAAGACAGATGGAGACATACTGTACTGTACTGTAGCATGAGGTCCTAAAGACAGATGGAGACATGTTCTACTGTACTGTACTGTAGCATGAGATCCTAAAGACAGATGGAGACATGTTATACTGTACTGTACTGTAGCATGAGAACCCTAAAGACAGATGGAGACATGTTCTACTGTACTGTACTGTAGCATGAGGTCCTAAAGACAGATGGAGACATGTTCTACTGTTCTGTAACATGAGGTCCTAAAGACAGATGGAGACATGTTCTACTGTTCTGTAACATGAGGTCCTAAAGACAGATGGAGACATGTTCTACTGTTCTGTAACATGAGGTCCTAAAGACAGATGGAGACATGTTCTACTGTACTGTAGCATGAGAACCCTAAAGACAGATGGAGACGTGTTCTACTGTACTGTACTGTAGCATGAGGTCCTAAAGACAGATGGAGACATGTTCTACTGTACTGTAGCATGAGAACCCTAAAGACAGATGGAGACATGTTCTACTGTACTGTACTGTAGCATGAGGTCCTAAAGACAGATGGAGACATGTTCTACTGTACTGTACTGTAACATGAGGTCCTAAAGACAGATGGAGACATGTTCTACTGTTCTGTACTGTAGTATGAGGTCCTAAAGACAGATGGAGACATGTTCTACTGTACTGTACTGTAGAATGAGAACCCTAAAGACAGATGGAGACATGTTCTACTGTACTGTACTGTAACATGAGGTCCTAAAGACAGATGGAGACATGTTCTACTGTTCTGTACTGTACTGTAGCATGAGAACCCTAAAGACAGATGGAGACATGTTCTACTGTTCTGTACTGTAGCATGAGGTCCTAAAGACAGATGGAGACATGTTCTACTGTTCTGTACTGTAGCATGAGGTCCTAAAGACAGATGGAGACATGTTCTACTGTACTGTTCTGTAGCATGAGGTCCTAAAGACAGATGGAGACATGTTCTACTGTAACTTGCTGTGCCTCTACCTCTTTCTCTGTCTCCCCTTGTATTCTGGTCTCCACTCCTGAAATAGATGTTTCATTAGTCTCCATTGAACAACAAGGCAGAACGGTCCAGTATATTACCCAGCATCAGTCTCCAATATTGGCCACATTGCTGGACCATACACTTAGTGTTATACAGTCTGCTACATTTGCTTGTAACACTGTTCACTACATTAGACTCCATTGAACAACAAGGCAGACCGGTCCAGTATATTAATAATAATAATAATAATAAACTTTATTTATATAGCACCCATCACAGAAAGAATCACAGAGTGCTTTACAAGTAGCAAGTATACCATTTAAAAAACATCATACTAACATAAAAACATAAAACATAAAAGCACAATCAATTAAAAGCTTGTCTAAATAGTAGTGTCTTCAGCTGCTTTTTAAAAGAAACAATAGAATCGGCCACACGCAACGACAAGGGCAGGGCATTCCACAATTTTGGAGCAGTCGCCTGGAAGGAACGATCTCCCCTAGTTTTAAGGCGGGTTTTAGGTACCATCAGGAGATTCTGACCTGAGGAGCGAAGAATACGAGACGAAGAGTAAGGGGTCAACATGTCAGTGATGTATTGAGGCGTCTGTCCATGTAGTGCTTTAAAAGTTAAAATTAAAATTTTAAAATCAATTCTGTATTTTACCGGTAGCCAGTGGAGAGTAAATAAAATAGGAGTAATGTGTGCCCTTCTGTTTGTTCCTGTTAAAAGCCTGGCTGCGGCATTTTGAACCAGTTGAAGACGCCTCAGAGAACAATTGTTAAAACAAGTAAAAAGAGAATTACAATAATCTAACCCTCTATTACCCTCCAGCAGTCTCTAATAATGGTCACATTTACACATTTTTGCTCATTTATTAAAAATAAAAATAAACTTTACATAAGTATTCAGACCCTTTACTCAGTTACTTTGTTGAAGCACCTTTGGCAGCGATTACAGCCTCAAGTCTTCTTGGGTATGACGCTACAAGCTTGGCACACCTGTTTTTGGGGGGTTTCTCCCATTATTCTCTGCAGATCCTCTCAAGCTCTGTCAGGTTGGATGGTGAGCTTTTTCCAGGTCTCTCCAGAGATGTTTGATTGGGTTCAAGTCTGGGCTCTGGCTGGGCCACTCAAGGACATTCAAAGACTTGTCCCGAAGCCACTCCTACATTGTCTTGGCTGTGTGCCTAGGGTTGTTGTCCTGTTGGAAGGTGAACCTTTGCCCCAGTCTGAGGTCATGAGTGCTCTAGAACAGGTTTTCATAAAGGATCTCTCTGTACTTTGCTCTGTTCATCTTTGCCTCGATCCTGACTAGTCTCTCAGTCCAAAGAGTTCAATCTTGGTTTCATCAAACCAGAGAATCTTGTTTCTCATGGCTGAGAGTCTTTAGGTGCCTTTTGGCAAACTCCAAGCGGGCTGTCATGTGCCGTTTACTGAGGAGTGGCTTCCGAATGGCCACTCTTCCATAAAGGCCTGATTGGTAGAGTGCTGCAGAGATGGTTGTCCTTCTGGAAGGTTCTCCCATCTCCACAGATGAACTCTCGAGCTTTGTCAGAGTGACCTCCCTGACCAAGGCCCTTCTCCACCGATTGCTCAGTTTGGCCGTGCGGCCAGCTCTAGGAAGAGTCTTGTTGGTTCAAAACTTCTTCCATTTAAGAATGATGGAGGCCACTGTGTTCTTGGGGACCTTCAATGCTGCAGACATTTTTTGGTACCCTTTTCTCGACGCAATCCTGTCTCTGAGCTCTACGGACAATTCCTTCGACCTCATGGCTTGGTTTTTGCTTTGACATGACTGTCAACTGTGGGACCTTATATAGACAGGTGTGTGCCTTTCCAAATCATGTCCAATATATTGAATTTACCACAGGTGGACTCCAATCAATTTGTAGAAACATCTCAAGGATGATCAATGGAAACCGGATGCACCTGAGCTCAATTTCGAGTCTCATAGCAAAGGGTCTGAATACTTATGTAAATACGGTATTTAACTTTTTATTTTTAATGCATTCGTAAAAAAAAAATCTAATAACCTGTTTCGCTTTGTAATAATGGGGTATTGTGTGTAGATTGATGAGGAAAATGTTTTATTTAATCCATTTTAGAATAAGGCTGTAACGTAACAAAATGTGGAAAAAGTCAAGGGGTCTGAATACTTTCCGAAGGCACTGTACCTGGCTAAAAGGTAAGCCACTTTCATGGTACCACTTAAACTCAGAGTTGACCAAAGTTACCTCGCTAACTCCTCCAACATGCTTCGTAGGATACCCATTTTTGTGAAAGTTAGACTTAGCCTTTCTTCCGCTAACAACCCTTTACGGGTCCTTACTACCACCCCCAGGTGACCTTTCCCTTCTTTAGACTTAGCCTTTCTTCCGCTAACAACCCTTTACGGGTCCTTACTACCACCCCCAGGTGACCTTTCCCTTCTTTAGACGCAGCCTTTCTTCTTTTCTAGGTGCAGGCGTGGGGGGCGGGGCCTGCAGTACAGGGTCCAGGGGGTGTGTCTGGTCGTGGCCAGGGAGTCCGGAGCGCTAGGGCTCTGCAGCTGACCTACTACCTGCAGGCTCGCGGCGCCCTGACGGACAGGGTGGCTAGCCAATGGGAGCAGGCGTTCTGTGGCGAGCTGGGCCGGTTTGGGGCGGGACATCCTGAACTGAGCTTATACCCCTTCACTTCTTCCTCTCTAAGGTGTGTGTGCGTGTGTGAGTGTGTGTGTGCATGTCTCTCTTCTCTCTACCCCTCTAACTCAGCCCTCTCTCCCCCCCAGGACAGACTTCCAGGCGTCGTCAGTGCTGGCTCGGCGTCCCCTGCTGGCCAGTGTGTGTGTGTGTTTGGTGTTAGCCGTTGGCTGTTGTTCTATGAGGGACTGTGTTAGAGCTAAACCCTGGCTAGGGCTGTTGGCTCTGCTGTCTATAGCCCTCTCTGGTCTCACTGCTGCTGGCATCCTTAACCTGACTGGAACCACTTACAACTCTACCTACCTGGGGGTCCCATTCATACTGTTGGGTGAGTTATAACTAGCTACCTACCTCGGTGACCATTTCATACTGCTGGGTGAGTTATAACTACCTTCCTGGGTGACCATTCATACTGCTGGGTGAGTTATAACTACCTACCTACCTGGGGGTCCCATTCATACTGCTGGGAGAGTTATAACTACCTACCTGGGTGACCATTCATACTGTTGAGGGAGTTATAACTACCTACCTGGGTGACCATTCATACTGCTGGGTGGGTTATAACCACCTATCTGGGTGACCATTCATACTGCTGGGTGAGTTATAACTACCTACCTGGGTGACCATTCATACTGCTGGGAGAGTTATAACTACCTACCTGGGTGACCATTCATACTGCTGGGTGAGTTATAACTACCTATCTGGGTGACCATTCATACTGCTGGGTGAGTTATAACTACCTACCTGGGTGACCATTCATACTGCTGGGTGAGTTATAACTACCTACCTGGGTGACCATTCATACTGTTGAGGGAGTTATAACTACCTACCTGGGTGACCATTCATACTGCTGGGTGAGTTATAACTACCTACCTGGGTGACCATTCATACTGTTGAGGGAGTTATAACTACCTACCTGGGTGACCATTCATACTGCTGGGTGGGTTATAACCACCTATCTGGGTGACCATTCATACTGCTGGGTGGGTTATAACTACCTACCTGGGTGACCATTCATACTGTTGAGGGAGTTATAACTACCTACCTGGGTGACCATTCATACTGCTGGGTGGGTTATAACCACCTATCTGGGTGACCATTCATACTGCTGGGTGGGTTATAACTACCTACCTGGGTGACCATTCATACTGCTGGGAGAGTTATAACTACCTACCTGGGTGACCATTCATACTGCTGGGTGAGTTATAACTACCTACCTGGGTGACCATTCATACTGCTGGGTGAGTTATAACTACCTATCTGGGTGACCATTCATACTGCTGGGTGAGTTATAACTACCTACCTGGGTGACCATTCATACTGCTGGGTGAGTTATAACTACCTACCTACCTGGGGGTCCCATTCATACTGTTGGGTGAGTTATAACTACCTACCTACCTGGGGGTCCCATTCATACTGTTGGGTGAGTTATAACTACCTACCTGGGGATTCAATTCATACTGCTGGGTTAGTTATAACTACCTACCTACCTGGGGGTCCCATTCATACTGCTGGGTTAGTTATAACTACCTACCGACAGTACCTGGGAGTACTGGTACTGGTATGATTGGTAAACATTACACTCACAAAAGTTCAAAAAGAATAGAGACATTTCAATGTAATATTATGTCTATAAACAGTGTTGTAATGATGTGCAAATAGTTAAAGTACAAAAGGGAAAATACATAATTATAAATATAGGTTGTATTTAGGGCGTTGGGTCAGTAACCGAAAGGTTGCTGGATCGAATCCCCCTGAACAAGGCAGTTAACCTACTGTTCCCCGGGCACCGAAGACGTGGATGTGGATTAAGGCAGCCTTCTGCACCTCTCTGATTCAGAGGTTAAATACGGAAGATGCTTTCAGTTGTACAACTTTCCCTTTCCCTTATTTACAATGGTGTTTGTTCTTCACTGGTTGCCCGTTTCTTGTGACAACAGGTCACACATCTTGCTGCTGTGATGGAACACTGTGGTATTTGTTTTTTAATTCTTTGTGAACCTGTCTAATTGGAGGGAAGAATGTGTCTCTAATAGGTTAGGAAGTGCAGCTCAGTTTCCACCTCATTTTGTGGGCAGTGTGCACATAGCTTGAGAGCCAGGTCTGTCTACGGCGGCCTTTCTCAATAGCAAGGCTATGCTCACTGAGTCTGTACCTGACAAAACTTTCCTTAAGTTTGGGTCAGTCACAGTGGTCTGGTATTCTGCTACTGTGTACTCTCTGTTTAAGGTCAAATAGCATTCTAGTTTGCTCAGTTTTATTGTTAATTCTTTCCAATGTGTCAAGTAATTCTCTTTGTTTTCTCATGATTTGGTTGGGTCTAATTGTGTTGTTGTCCTGGGGCTCTGTGGGGTCTGTTTGTGTTTGTGAACAAAGCCCCAGGACCAGCTTGTTTAGGGGACTCTTCTCCAGGTTCATCTCTCTGTAGGTGATGGCTTTGTTATGGAAGGATTGGGAATCGCTTCCTTTTAGGTGGTTGTAGAATTTATCGTCTCTTTTCTGGATTTTGATAAAATGCGCGTATTGGCCTAATTCTGCTCTGTGTGCATTAAGGTTTATGTTGTACACAGAGGATATGTTTGCAGAATTCTGCATGCAGAGTCTCAATTTGGTGTTTGTCCCATTTAGTGAATTCTTGGTTGGTGAGCGGACCCCAGACCTCACAACCATGAAGGGCAATGGGTTCTATAACTGATTCGAATTTTATGTTCCTTTTGATGACATAGAAGGCCCTTCTTGCCTTGTCTCTAAGATCGTTCACAGCTTTGTGGAAGTTACCTGTGGTGCTGATGTTTAGGTCGAGGTATGTATAGTTTTATGTGTGCTCTAGAGCAATGGTGTCTAGATGGATTTTGTATTTGTGGTCCTGGCACATGGACCTTTTTTGGAACAACATTATTTTTGTCTTATTGAGATTTACTGTCAGGGCCCAGGTCTGACAGAATCTGTGCAGAAGATCTAGGTGCTGCTGTAGGCCCTCCTTGGTTGGTGAAAGAAGCACCAGATCATCAGCAAACAGTAAACATTTGACTTCAGATTCTAGTAGGGTGAGGCCGGGTGCTGCAGACTGTTCTAGTGCCCTCGCCAATTCGTTGATACAAATGTTGGAGAGGGTGGGGCTTAAGCTGCATCCATATCTCACCCCACGGCCCTGTGGAAAGAAATGTGTATGTTTTGCCAATTTTAACCGCGCACATGTTGTTTGTGTACATGGATTTTACAATGTCGTATGTTTTTCCCTCAACACCACTTTCCATCAATTTGTATAGCAGACCCAAATTGAGTCAAAAGCTTTTTTGAAATCAACAAAGTATGAGAAGACTTTGCCTTTGTTTTGGTTTGTTTGTTTGTCCATCAGGGTGTGCAGGGTGAATACGTGGTCTGTCGTACGGTCATTTGGAAAAAAATCGATTTGATATTTGCTCAGTACATTGTTTTCACTGAGGAAATGAACTAGTCTGCTGTTAATGCAGAGGATTTCCCCAAGGTTGCTGTTGACTCATATCCCACGGTAGTTATTGGGGTCAAATTTGTCTCCACTTTTGTGGATTGGGGTGATCAGTCCAAATATTGGGGAAGATCTCCTCATCGCTCTCTCTGTCTTTCTTCATCTCTCTCCATCCTTATATATACAGTGGGGAGAACAAGTATTTGATACACTGCCGATTTTGCAGGTTTTCCTACTTACAAAGCATGTAGAGGTCTGTAATTTTTATCATAGGTACTCTTCAACTGTGAGAGACGGAATCTAAAACAAAAATCCAGAAAATCACATTGTATGATTTTTAAATAATTAATTTGCATTTTATTGCATGACATAAGTATTTGATCACCTACCAACCAGTAAGAATTCCGGCTCTCACAGACCTGTTAGTTTTTCTTTAAGAAGCCCTCCTGTTCTCCACTCATTACCTGTATTAACTGCACCTGTTTGAACTCGTTACCTGTATAAAAGACACCTGTCCACACACTCAATCAAACAGACTCCAACCTCTCCACAATGGCCAAGACCAGAGAGCTGTGTAAGGACATCAGGGATAAAATTGTAGACCTGCACAAGGCTGGGATGGGCTACAGGACAATAGGCAAGCAGCTTGGTGAGAAGGCAACAACTGTTGGCGCAATTATAAGAAAATGGAAGAAGTTCAAGATGACGGTCAATCTCCCTCGGTCTAGGGCACCATGCAAGATCTCACCTCGTGGGGCATCAATGATCATGATGAAGGTGAGTGATCAGCCCAGAACTACACGGCAGGACCTGGTCAATGACCTGAAGAGAGCTGGGACCACAGTCTCAAAGAAAACCATTAGTAACACACTACGCCGTCATGGATTAAAATCATGCAGTGCACGCAAGGTCCCCCTGCTCAAGCCAGCGCATGTCCAGGCCCGTCTGAAGTTTGCCAATGACCATCTGGATGATCCAGAGGAGGAATGGGAGAAGGTCATGTGGTCTGATGAGACAAAAATAGAGCTTTTTGGTCTAAACTCCACTCGCCGTGTTTGGAGGAAGAAGAAGGATGAGTACAACCCCAAGAACACCATCCCAACCGTGAAGCATGGAGGTGGAAACATCATTCTTTGGGGATGCTTTTCTGCAAAGGGGACAGGACGACTGCACCGTATTGAGGGGAGGATGGATGGGGCCATGTATTGCGAGATCTTGGCCTACAACCTCCTTCCCTCAGTAAGAGCATTGAAGATGGGTCGTGGCTGGGTCTTCCAGCATGACAACGACCCGAAACACACAGCCAGGGCAACTAAGGAGTGGCTCCGTAAGAAGCATCTCAAGGTCCTGGAGTGGCCTAGCCAGTCTCCAGACCTGAACCCAATAGAAAATCTTTGGAGGGAGCTGAAAATCCGTATTGCCCAGCGACAGCCCCGAAACCTGAAGGATCTGGATGGAGGAGTGGGCCAAAATCCCTGCTGCAGTGTGTGCAAACCTGGTATAGAACTACAGGAAACGTATGATCTCTGTAATTGCACCAAATATTAATTGTACCAAATATTAAGTTCTGCTTAAGTAACCTGCAAAATCGGCAGTGTATCAAATACTTGTTCTCCCCACTGTATATATATATATCCTCACCCCTCTCTCTCTCCTCATATTTATATCTTTCTACTCATCTTTCTCTCTCCCTCTCTCTAATCATCTCTCCCTCTCTCTTCATATCTCTCTCTCCCTCTCCTCGTATCTCTCTCTCTCTCTATCCTCATCTCTCTCTTTCTCCTCATCTCTCTCTCTTCCCTCATCTCTCTCTCTGTCAGGCTCTGGCCATAGCTTCCATGGTCAGAGTCTGACAGTTCTTTTTTTCTGTTTCTGGTGGTGGTTTGCGTTGCATCCCTAATTAGAGGCAGCTGCTGTGCATCGTCTCAAATTAGGGATCCTACATACAGCGGGTGAAATTAGTATTGAACACGTCACCATTTTTCTCAGTAAATATATTTGTTGGTGTTGGTAACAACCCAAGTAATCCATACATACAAAGAAACCAAAACAAATAAGTTCAGAAATTAAGTTATGTATAATAATGTGAAATGACACAGGGAAAAAGTATTGAACACACTTACTGATATTTATTTAATACTTTGTACAAAAGCCTTTGTTGGTAATGACAGCTTCAAGACGCCTCCTGTATGGAGAAACTAGTCGCATGCATTGCTCTGGTGTGATTTTGGCCCATTCTTCCACACAAACAGTCTTCAAATCTTGAAGGTTCCGTGGGCCTCTTCTATGAATCTTGATCTTCAGTTCTTTCCATAGATTTTCAATGGGATTTAAGTCAGGTGATTGGCTGGGCCATTCTAGCAGCTTTATTTTCTTTCTTTGAAACCAATTGAGAGTTTCCTTGGCTGTGTGTTTGGGATCATTGTCTTGCTGAAATGTCCACCCTCGTTTCATCTTCATCATCCTGGTAGATGGCAGCAGATTTTTGTCAAGAATGTCTCAGTAAATTTGCCCATTCATCCTTCCTTCAATTATGTGAAGTTTGCCAGTACCATTTGCTGAAAAGCAGCCCCACACCATGATGTTCCCACCTCCAAACTTCACTGTTGGTATGGTGTTTTTAGGGTGATGTGCAGTGCCATTTCTCCTCCAAACATGGTGTGTATTATGACATCCAAACAGTTCAATTTTGCTCTCATCTGACCACACTATATTCTCCCAGTATTTCACTGGCTTTTCCAAATGTTGTGCAGCAAACTTTAAACGAGCTTCAACATGCTTTTTTTTTCAGCAATGGAGTCTTGCGTGGTGAGCGTGCATACAGGCCATGGCGGTGGAGTGCATTTTTAATTCTTAGGTCTGCCTACAGCAGCCTTTCTCAGTAGCAAAGTTATACTCACTGAGTCTGTACTGAGTCTGTACATAGTCAAAGCTTTCCTTAAGTTTGTGTCAGTCACAGTGGCCAGGTATTCTCTATGTTTAGGGCCAAATAGCATTCTAGTTTGCTCTTTAAAATCACTGGGAAAGCCAAGCATCTCCCTCTCGTCCACCTCTCCTCTCCCTCTCGTCCACCTCTCCTCTCCCTCTCGTCCACCTCTCCTCTCCCTCTCGTCCACCTCTCCTCTCCCTCTCGTCCACCTCTTCTCGCCCTCTCCTCCACCTCTTCAATCCCTCTCCTCCACCTCTCCTCTCCTCTCCCTCCCGTCCACCTCTGCACTCCCTCTCGTCCACCTCTCCTCTCCCTCTCATCCACCTCTCCTCCCCCTTTCGTCCACCTCTCCTCTCCCTCTCGTCCATCTCTTCTCTCCCTCTCGTCCACCTCTCCTCCCCCTCTCGTCCACCTCTCCTCCCCCTCTCGTCCACCTCTTCTCTCCCTCTCCTCCACCTCACCTCCCCCTCTCGTCCACCTCTCCTCCCCCTCTCGTCCACCTCTCCCTCTTGTCCACCTCTCCTCTCCCTCTCCTCCACCTCACCTCCCCCTCTCGTCCACCTCTCCTCCCCCTCTCCCTCTCCTCTCCCTTGCTCCCCCTTCTCTCTCTGATTTTTATCCAAAGTGACATTAGTGTGTGCATACATTTTCATATGGGTGGTTCCAGTGGGAATCAAATCCACAATATTGTATTCCAAGCGGCATGCGCTACCAACTGAGCCACACAGGATAGTGTCTGATTGGATGGTTAGAGACAGGATAGTGTCTGATTGGATGATTAGAGACAGGATAGTGTCTGATAGGATGGTTAGAGACAGGATAGTGTCTGATTGGATGGTTAGAGACAGGATAGTGTCTGATTGGATGATTAGAGACAGGATAGTGTCTGATAGGATGGTTAGAGACAGGATAGTGTCTGATTGGATGGTTAGAGACAGGATAGTGTCTGATTGGATGATTAGAGACAGGATAATGTCTGATAGGATGGTTAGAGACAGGATAGTGTCTGATTGGATGATTAGAGACAGGATAGTGTCTGATTGGATGATTAGAGACAGGATAATGTCTGATAGGATGGTTAGAGACAGGATAGTGTCTGATAGGATGGTTAGAGACAGGATAGTGTCTGATTGGATGGTTAGAGACAGGATAATGTCTGATTGGATGGTTAGAGACAGGATAGTGTCTGATTGGATGATTAGAGACAGGATAGTGTCTGATTGGATGATTAGAGACAGGATGATGTCTGATAGGATGGTTAGAGACAGGATAGTGTCTGATTGGATGATTAGAGACAGGATAATGTCTGATAGGATGGTTAGAGACAGGATAGTGTCTGATTGGATGATTAGAGACAGGATAGTGTCTGATTGGATGATTAGAGACAGGATAATGTCTGATAGGATGGTTAGAGACAGGATAGTGTCTGATAGGATGGTTAGAGACAGGATAGTGTCTGATTGGATGGTTAGAGACAGGATAGTGTCTGATAGGATGGTTAGAGACAGGATAGTGTCTGATAGGATGGTTAGAGACAGGATAGTGTCTGATAGGATGGTTAGAGACAGGATAGTGTCTGATTGGATGGTTAGAGACAGGATAGTGTCTGATTGGATGGTTAGAGACAGGATAGTGTCTGATTGGATGATTAGAGACAGGATAGTGTCTGATAGGATGGTTAGAGACAGGATAGTGTCTGATTGGATGGTTAGAGACAGGATAGTGTTTGATAGGATGGTTAGAGACAGGATAATGTCTGATTGGATGGTTAGAGACAGGATAGTGTCTGATAGGATGGTTAGAGACAGGATAGTGTCTGATAGGATGGTTAGAGACAGGATAGTGTCTGATTGGATGATTAGAGACAGGATAGTGTCTGATTGGATGGTTAGAGACAGGATAGTGTTTGATAGGATGGTTAGAGACAGGATAGTGTCTGATAGGATGGTTAGAGACAGGATAGTGTTTGATAGGATGGTTAGAGACAGGATAGTGTCTGATAGGATGGTTAGAGACAGGATAGTGTTTGATAGGATGGTTAGAGACAGGATAGTGTCTGATAGGATGGTTAGAGACAGGATAGTGTTTGATAGGATGGTTAGAGACAGGATAGTGTCTGATTGGATGGTTAGAGACAGGATAGTGTTTGATAGGATGGTTAGAGACAGGATAATGTCTGATTGGATGGTTAGAGACAGGATAGTGTCTGATAGGATGGTTAGAGACAGGATAGTGTCTGATAGGATGGTTAGAGACAGGATAGTGTCTGATAGGATGGTTAGAGACAGGATAGTGTTTGATAGGATGGTTAGAGACAGGATAGTGTCTGATAGGATGGTTAGAGACAGGATAGTGTCTGATAGGATGGTTAGAGACAGGATAGTGTCTGATTGGATGGTTAGAGACAGGATAGTGTCTGATAGGATGGTTAGAGACAGGATAATGTCTGATTGGATGGTTAGAGACAGGATAATGTCTGATAGGATGGTTAGAGACAGGATAGTGTCTGATAGGATGGTTAGAGACAGGATAATGTCTGATTGGATGGTTAGAGACAGGATAGTGTCTGATAGGATGGTTAGAGACAGGATAATGTCTGATTGGATGGTTAGAGACATGATAATGTCTGATTGGATGGTTAGAGACAGGATAGTGTCTGATAGGATGATTAGAGACAGGATAGTGTCTGATAGGATGGTTAGAGACAGGATAGTGTCTGATTGGATGGTTAGAGACAGGATAGTGTCTGATTGGATGGTTAGAGACAGGATAGTGTCTGATTGGATGATTAGAGACAGGATAGTGTCTGATTGGATGGTTAGAGACAGGATAGTGTCTGATTGGATGATTAGAGACAGGATAGTGTCTGATAGGATGGTTAGAGACAGGATAGTGTCTGATTGGATGGTTAGAGACAGGATAGTGTTTGATAGGATGGTTAGAGACAGGATAATGTCTGATTGGATGGTTAGAGACAGGATAGTGTCTGATTGGATGGTTAGAGACAGGATAGTGTTTGATAGGATGGTTAGAGACAGGATAGTGTCTGATTGGATGGTTAGAGACAGGATAGTGTCTGATAGGATGGTTAGAGACAGGATAGTGTCTGATAGGATGGTTAGAGACAGGATAGTGTCTGATTGGATGGTTAGAGACAGGATAGTGTTTGATAGGATGGTTAGAGACAGGATAGTGTCTGATTGGATGGTTAGAGACAGGATAGTGTCTGATAGGATGGTTAGAGACAGGATAGTGTCTGATAGGATGGTTAGAGACAGGATAGTGTCTGATTGGATGATTAGAGACAGGATAGTGTCTGATTGGATGGTTAGAGACAGGATAGTGTCTGATAGGATGGTTAGAGACAGGATAGTGTCTGATAGGATGGTTAGAGACAGGATAGTGTTTGATAGGATGGTTAGAGACAGGATAGTGTCTGATAGGATGGTTAGAGACAGGATAGTGTTTGATAGGATGGTTAGAGACAGGATAGTGTCTGATAGGATGGTTAGAGACAGGATAGTGTCTGATAGGATGGTTAGAGACAGGATAGTGTTTGATAGGATGGTTAGAGACAGGATAGTGTCTGATAGGATGGTTAGAGACAGGATAGTGTTTGATAGGATGGTTAGAGACAGGATAGTGTCTGATAGGATGGTTAGAGACAGGATAGTGTTTGATAGGATGGTTAGAGACAGGATAGTGTCTGATAGGATGGTTAGAGACAGGATAGTGTCTGATAGGATGGTTAGAGACAGGATAGTGTCTGATAGGATGGTTAGAGACAGGATAATGTCTGATTGGATGGTTAGAGACAGGATAGTGTCTGATAGGATGGTTAGAGACAGGATAGTGTCTAATTGGATGGTTAGAGACAGGATAGTGTTTGATAGGATGGTTAGAGACAGGATAGTGTCTGATAGGATGGTTAGAGACAGGATAGTGTCTGATAGGATGGTTAGAGACAGGATAGTGTCTGATAGGATGGTTAGAGACAGGATAGTGTCTGATAGGATGGTTAGAGACAGGATAATGTCTGATTGGATGGTTAGAGACAGGATAGTGTCTGATAGGATGGTTAGAGACAGGATAGTGTCTGATAGGATGGTTAGAGACAGGATAGTGTTTGATAGGATGGTTAGAGACAGGATAGTGTCTGATAGGATGGTTAGAGACAGGATAGTGTCTGATAGGATGGTTAGAGACAGGATAGTGTCTGATAGGATGGTTAGAGACAGGATAGTGTCTGATAGGATGGTTAGAGACAGGATAGTGTCTGATAGGATGGTTAGAGACAGGATAGTGTTTGATAGGATGGTTAGAGACAGGATAGTGTCTGATAGGATGGTTAGAGACAGGATAATGTCTGATTGGATGGTTAGAGACAGGATAGTGTCTGATAGGATGGTTAGAGACAGGATAATGTCTAATTGGATGGTTAGAGACAGGATAGTGTTTGATAGGATGGTTAGAGACAGGATAGTGTCTGATAGGATGGTTAGAGACAGGATAGTGTCTGATAGGATGGTTAGAGACAGGATAGTGTCTGATAGGATGGTTAGAGACAGGATAGTGTCTGATAGGATGGTTAGAGACAGGATAATGTTTGATTGGATGGTTAGAGACAGGATAGTGTCTGATAGGATGGTTTGAGACAGGATAGTGTCTGATAGGATGGTTAGAGACAGGATAATGTCTGATTGGATGGTTAGAGACAGGATAATGTCTGATTGGATGGTTAGAGACAGGATAGTGTCTGATAGGATGATTAGAGACAGGATAGTGTCTGATAGGATGGTTAGAGACAGGATAGTGTCTGATAGGATGGTTATAGACAGGATAATGTCTGATTGGATGGTTAGAGACAGGATAGTGTCTGATAGGATGGTTAGAGACAGGATAATGTCTGATTGGATGTTAGAGACAGGATAATGTCTGATTGGATGGTTAGAGACAGGATAGTGTCTGATAGGATGATTAGAGACAGGATAGTGTCTGATAGGATGGTTAGAGACAGGATAGTGTCTGATAGGATGATTAGAGACAGGATAGTGTCTGATAGGATGGTTAGAGACAGGATAATGTCTGATTGGATGGTTAGAGACAGGATAATGTCTGATTGGATGGTTAGAGACAGGATAATGTCTGATTGGATCTGAAAATACAATATTTCACCTAGATTTGTAATATTAAAAAGCACCAGCATAATCCTACCTCCACACACATACACACAGAATAGATTATCTCAGAGCTTCACAGGAGGAGCGGGTCAGTGTCACTGATGAGTCACAGGTGCCATGGCAACCACAGAGGTGAAAGCCATCTGCCCCCCCCAATCACACACAAACAGTAGCAGTGCGTGGGTAAAATCACTTGGAAAGCCAAGCCAGGATAAAAGCCATATGTGACCGACGGGCTCAATTCGGTCTTATGTAGGAACACATTAAATGGTGTTTTTTACATTGGATAAAAGTAGAGACTCAGAGCTACAACATGGTACATCATTCACTACAGTTGAGGAACAATGGAACAGTCATTCTGCTTTGAAAGTTGATAACTTTCAAAGCAGAACTTGTAACATCACGTTTGTTGAGAAAATGGCTCTTGAATGTTTTGGTACACCCACATTCAGCATTGTTCACACCCTCTTAAGCCCCACCCATCTCTTTAAGGATTCACATGTGAGGCCATGTGCTAAACAGAGGTAGTGTAGTAAACAACCAAAGATTAAGACTCAATGTGGTGAGAGTAGTAGCGAAAAAATACACTTTATCTAGTCTTTGGTCTATATCCTAATCTGACTTGATCTAGTCCTTGGTCTATATCCTAATCTGACTTGATCTAGTCCTTGGTCTATATCCTAATCTGACTTGATCTAGTCCTTGGTCTATATCCTAATCTGACTTGATCTAGTCCTTGGTCTATATCCTAATCTGACTTGATCTAGTCCTTGGTCTATATCCTAATCTGACTTGATCTAGTCCTTGGTCTATATCCTAATCTGACTTGATCTAGTCCTTGGTCTATATCCTAATCTGATTTGATCTAGTCCTTGGTCTATATCCTAATCTGACTTTATCTAGTCCTTGGTCTATATCCTAATCTGACTTGATCTAGTCCTTGGTCTATATCCTAATCTGACTTGATCTAGTCCTTGGTCTATATCCTAATCTGACTTGATCTAGTCCTTGGTCTATATCCTAATCTGACTTGATCTAGTCCTTGGTCTATATCCTAATCTGACTTGATCTAGTCCTTGGTCTATATCCTAATCTGACTTGATCTAGTCCTTGGTCTATATCCTAATCTGACTTTATCTAGTCCTTGGTCTATATCCTAATCTGACTTGATCTAGTCCTTGGTCTATATCCTAATCTGACTTGATCTAGTCCTTGGTCTATATCCTAATCTGACTTGATCTAGTCCTTGGTCTATATCCTAATCTGACTTTATCTAGTCCTTGGTCTATATCCTAATCTGACTTGATCTAGTCCTTGGTCTATATCCTAATCTGACTTGATCTAGTCCTTGGTCTATATCCTAATCTGACTTGATCTAGTCCTTGGTCTATATCCTAATCTGACTTGATCTAGTCCTTGGTCTATATCCTAATCTGACTTGATCTAGTCCTTGGTCTATATCCTAATCTGAATTTATCTAGTCCTTGTCCTATATCCTAATCTGACTTTGGTGCAGGTCATATAACCCTAACCCATATACTACCAGCAATAAAAACTGATTATAATAGCTAGTCATCATGCAGGAATCTGCAGGTAGCTAAAGCTAAACAACTAGATTCAATGTTAGCTAGCTAGGTAACATTAGGCTATAACTAAATTCTGCAGTTTTATTGCAAATCATACCCTGCTTCCACCGGGCATTCCACTGATTTCAAAACTCAGTCAACTGCTTCCGTGACAACATTGTTGATCGCCGTTTCAGAAGACTCTACCATGTCTGGTTCTATGAAAATGCTTTTACCTAAATCAGGGATTTCCTCATCGTCTGATTCATTTTCAGAGTCAGAGAGAGTCAGCACGGTGCGATCGTCCTCCGCAAAGTGGAGAGCATGAGCAACACGTTTGCAGTTCTTCATGATATCTTTCAAAAAAGCTGCAGTAGAAAGGATTACCTACAAATACTGAGCAGCTCATGTTATAGAAATAAGCATGTTACATGGCAGACCAATCTGAACTCATCTCTCGTCATGCACAGACATCAATTATCTCAGCCAATCATGGCTAGTGGGAAGGTTCCTGTATTTTTCCTTGGCTAAACCAACTAGACTTGTAATTTAACAAATGTATTCGTATTTACAGATGGCATACAAGTTTGTTATTAAGGCACATGAAAGTTTATGTATTCCAAAAAACTAATTTAGATTTTAAAAAATATGTTTTAAAGTAAAGATACCTTAAAATAAAATGTATCAATTAAGTCACCCAGTAAAATACTACTTGAGTAAAAGTCTAAAAGTATTTGGTTTTAAATATACAAAAGTATGAAAAATAAATGGAATCACTAAAATATACTTAAGTATCAAAAGTAAAAGTATAAATCATTTAAAATTCCTTATATTAAGCAACCCAGATGGCATGATTCTCTTTAGAAAAACGGAAAGCTAGAAGCACACTCCAATTTACAATTTACAAACAAAGCATTGGATAGCCAGGGGCACACTTCAACACTCAGACATAATTTACAAATGAAGTATTTGTATTTAGTGAGTCTGCCAGATTAGAGGCAGTAGGGATGTTCTCTTGATAAGAGCATGAATTAGACAATTTTCCTGTCCTGCTAAGCATTCTAAATGTAACTAGTAATTTTGGGTGTCAGGGAAAATGTATGGAGTAAAAAGTACATTATTTTCTTTAGGAATGTAGTGAAGTAAAAGTAAAAGTTGTAAAGTACAGATATCCCCAAAAACTACTTAAGTAGTACTTTAAAGTATTTTTACTTAAGTACTTTACACCAATTGTCACGAGTGGGTGTAGGGAGAGACCAAGGAGCAGCACAGCGATAGTTCGACATCGTTTTATTTAACTCAAAATACTAAAATGAACGAACTATGCAAACAAAACCAACGAAGCAATCACAAAAACGGAAACACACTTACTTGGCTGTGACACTGAAGATATCTGATATATATGATAATGACCCACACCCAGGTGTGGGACAGAACAACTTAAATAGAATCCCCAATCAGAGACAACGCTTCGCAGCTGCCTCTAATTGGGGATTCAACACAAAACATAAAACCTAGATCTAGGGACCTAGATCTGTCAGGCTCTGACCCTGGCTATCTAGAGGAGCCAAAGTGCTCCCTATGGCCAGAGCCTGACACCAATGTCTATAACCTGTTAGTTCATATGTATTGCGACCGTGATACACTACATGACCAAAAGTAAGTGTACACATGCTGGTCAAACATCTCACTCCAAAATCATGGGCATTAATATGAAGTTGGTTGCCCCTTTGCTGCTATAACAACCTCCACTCTTCTGGGAAGGCTTTCCACTAGATGTTGGAACATTGCTGCGGGGACTAGCTTCCATTCAGCCACAAGAGCATTAGTGAGGTCAGGCACAGATGTTGGGCTCCAATTCATCCCAAAGGTGTTCGATGGGGTTGAGGTCAGGGCTCTGTGCAGGCCAATCAAGTTCTTCCACACCGATCTTGACAAACCATTTCTGTATGGACCTAACTTTGTGCACGGGGGCGTTAAGATAACGTTAAGATTTCCCTTCACTGGCACTAAGGGATCAAACCATGAAAAACAGCCCCAGACCATAAATCCTTGGCATTGCGAATGGTGATCTTAGTCATGTGTGTGGCTGTTTGGCCATGGAAATCCATTTCATGAAGCTCCCAAGAAACAGTTTGTTTGCTGATGTTGATTCCAGAGGCAGTTTGGAACTCAGTAGTGTTGCAACCGAGGACAGATGATTTTTACTTGCTACGCTGTCGTTGTTGCTCCAAGATGTTTCCACTTCACAATAACAGCACTTACAGTTGACCGGGGCAGCTCTAGCAGGGCAACATTTTGGAAAGTGGCATCCTATGACGTTGGCACGTTGAAAGTCACTGAGCTCTTCAGTAAGGCCTTTCTACTGCCATTGTTTGTCTATGGAGATTGCATGGCGGTGTGCTCATTTTTATACACATGTCAGCAACGGGTATGGCTGAAATAGTTGAATCCACTAATTTGAAGGGGTGTCCAAATTATTTAGTATATATAGTGTACATCATATCAAACCTGGTATGTTTGGCTAACGTTAGTTGGGGGTAACGTTAGTTACAGCGTGGTGAGGGTGAATTAAATTATTTCTTCAACATCTTGCTAGCCAGCTAATGATCTAGATAACTAGTTGTAACCAAATTACTTTCTACACATTCTAGCTACCTAGCTAGCAAGCAACATTAGTGAAGCTCGCTGCAAAGTGATGTCTACCTATTAACATATATCATTTCTAAATTCTAGAAGCAGTGCAAATGTTTGTCTATGAAGATTGCATGGCTTTGTGCTCGATTTTATACACCTGTCAGTAATGAGTGTGGCTGAAATAGCCGAATCCACTCATTTAAAGGGGTGTCCACATACTTTTATCCATATAGGTCTAAGGAACCTCTGTCTGGTGAATTCCACAAAACATATTGTATGTAACAAACAGTTACATGACCTACAGCATGGTCAAGCAAGCTAATGTTTCCCACATTTTCGGACTACTAAACAACTATTGATTTAGAACCACGGAGAGTTACCGCAAGTCTCAAAGAAAACAGGAGCTGTCTCTACTATTCCAGCACCTTTTCAACTTCAGTATTTCAACATCATCAAATCACTTAGTTTAATACAGTGACAACTAAAAGATACCAAAAATGATTTAGTCCAATCAACGTAAGCTAAATATGTCAATGGTACTGATTTCTGTGTGTGCATGCGCAAGTAGAAGTAACATGTTGACTCCCCCTACTTGTAGAGGGACACTGAAATGATGATTTCTCTGGTATTGGAGGAACTAAGATGTGCAAAGGAAATACAATGCTGAATTATTAGACAGCTCCGGTTTCCTCAAATAAACCACCAGGTGAGTGTAGCTTGTCATAGGAACCCTGAATGAATGTTTACATGTAGCTTATATACTGAACGACTGTTACTTATAAGATAATTCTTCAGCCTGCATCTATCAGCAGAGCCCCAAATATCCTCCATGCTGAACTGTGTCTCCAATGACACATAATGCTAAGGAACCACATTCAATAGAAAGGTCACAGCCAGAATAGCTTGCACTCCTAGTTACAACTTAGCAACCACATTTCCATAGATACACCATATCATAGAAACGCCACATATCAATTAATATGTGTTGTCTATTGATGTAAGCATATTTGACTAGTTATAACAACTTTACAACTTCTACATCTGCATTGCTTGCTGTTTGGGGTTTTAGACTGGGTTTCTGTATAGCACTTTGTGACATCGGCTGATGTAAAAAGGGCTTTATAAATACATTTGATTTGATTTGATATATTAAACACGGTTTCCAAAATACAAAGATTCTCCACATGTGGTATACATATATGATTCAAGTCTCATTTTCCACATGACAGAGAAATTCCCTCTCGATCACTGAACCCAATCCAATTCTCGATATACTTATTAAAAAAGGCGTACATTCTCAGTCATCTGGATCATACACGACCAAACATCTCAATCCTCAATTTAATAGGTCTGAGTAAAAGATCTATGCATGATTCTGTATTTATATTTGTTGTAAATATCCATGTGTACAAAACCTCTCTTATATACATGTTAAATGTCCCAAATAGAAATATATCATCATCAATAACACATTTTGAAACATAATGTTCAATTATACCCATTGTTTTTCAAAGACACATCCTCAGTAGGATCGACACTATTTCGCTGATAGTCAATAACCTCAATTTAACATACATCACCACTGACAGAATGTACATTGATATTAACATACATTATAATCATCACCACTGACAGAATGTACATTGATATTAACATACATTATAATCATCACCACTGACAGAATGTACATTGATATTAACATACATTATAATCATCAACACTGACAGAATGTACATTGATATTAACATACATTATAATCATCAACACTGACAGAATGTACATTGATATTAACATACATTATAATCATCACCACTGACAGAATGTACATTGATATTAACATACATTATAATCATCACCACTGACAGAATGTACATTGATATTAACCTACATTATAATCATCAACACTGACAGAATGTACATTGATATTAACATACATTATAATCATCACCACTGACAGAATGTACATTGATATTAACATACATTATAATCATGAACACTGACAGAATGTACATTAATATTAACATACATTATAATCATCAACACTGACAGAATGTACATTGATATTAACATACATTATAATCATCACCACTGACAGAATGTACATTGATATTAACATACATTATAATCTTCCTATAATCCTCATCAACCTTCTTCTCCCGATTATAACTACAGATCGGTATCTCAATGCATTCTTTCTATAAATGTAGCAGTGTATCGACCCATAATCAACCTGATACCCAAATCATCTATTACAGGTAAAGTTGATCAACCCTTCTATCCCGGCACTCTTCCTCTTCCTCTGGCATGTCTTCCTTTATTTCTTCCTTTCTTCACCAGATACTTCACAGTTCAAAGTTGACCCAATCTTCCACCTGAGCAGCTACCTTTAACACACATTATGTTTTGTCTATGTTCCAACATGAAAAAAGTTTAAAACAGATCTCTCTTGATGCTCACTCCACGTGGACTCCTGTCACACTCCTCAGATAGACATGAAGAAAACATTTGACAGCTTCGATTGGACACAGCCACGTTGCTGACTCAGATTCATGTAGAAGTGGTTCAGTACAAGACCACATAGAACTTAATGTCATCAGCCGGTTAGAAGGTTTCAGGTCCAAATCGTCCATGAAGATACCATTGAAGTAATCATCAGAACAACAGTTTTAGTTGAATTCACTCCTGATTCAGTAAAACCATACAAATTGTATAAGAATCCAGACACAATATGATAAATTATTATCTCAAAAAGATAACAACACATTCTCTTGTTGAAACAATATTTTCCTAATTGGCTTCTACTCCCCTCAGCTGCACTGTGAACGTCATCACGGATCCACAGCATCCGGAATTTAGATGACTCATTCTTAGGAAGGAATCTCGAACATCCAGCAGACCCAATCTAGTGAAATTTGCATTGAAACCAAACATAACAACCACGCAATACATTCCTACATATTCCTCGATGTGTAAAACTTCCATCCAAAATCTCAGATTCTCACCAAGTGAGTAATGAAAAAAAATAACACCACCACTTGGTACAAAATAAAACAAAACTATTTCCAATAACCAAATCAAATTAGAATCATTACCCCTAATAATACCATAAAGAAAATTAAAATTGTACCCATAAGCTCATAGTTAAATTATGCTACATACAATGACCATAAATGTGACCCGATTCAGGAGAGACTTTTTTTTTTTTTTATCCAAATGCGTTTTTTGGCAGAAATGCCTTCTCGAACATGTGAACTTTCATGTGCCTTAATACCAAACACGTATGCCATCTGTAAATACGAATAAAGTTGTTAAATTACGAGCCTAGTCGTTCAGCCACAGAAATAGACAGGAACCTTCAGGCTAGCCATGATTGGCTGAGATAATGAGGGGCAGGTCATGCCGAGAGAAGAGTTTGGATTGGTCTGCCATATAGCACGCGTGTGTCTATTGGAGCTGGTCAGTACGTATAGGTAATCGTGTCGAACACGGCTTTAAAAAAAAATTATTGCAGTAAAACTGCATAAACCTAATGTCGCTACACTTTCTGGAGGACCTAGTTTCTTCGAGTATGATAGCTAAGGAAATGGAGAAAACACCTGTCTGGATTACATCTTCAAACTAAGGGCAACCATGCATAGTATCAGACAGGAGACACGTCCAACCATGATGTATACGAGTAAGATAGTCTAGCTAGCTACATTTTCAGATATTACACATTTCTAATTTTGACAGAAAGTGGTTTCATTTCAAGTGTACTGTTAGCTAGCTAACATTAGCTGGTATGGTTGCTAGCTAACGTTATGTGTATGATATTATTCTTCGTATCTCAGACACATTTGCTTGACTAGTTATAGATATTGAATCTGGTTGGTTAGCTACCTGCAGATTCATGCAGGATAGCAACGTCATGAGTTGTGATTATGGTCCATTGTTTAGCTAGCTACATGTCTTAATAAAATACTTCACTATGCAAGTATCCATTTCAATAGAATGTCACTGCAACTGTTAGACCTTCTAGCTGGTAAATTCGTCTCTGGCTATCTACTCTGATTTCAGACCACAGGTAAGATAGTCTAACTAACTACATTTTCAGATATTACCTATTTCTATTTCTGACAAAGTATTTTCATTTCAAGTTACATTGTACTGTTAAGTATCTAACGTTAGCTGGCTGGCTCGCTAACTAACATTACGTCATGCGTTGGGATTAATTATTTACCCAGCTAGCTATCTAGCTACATGTCTTAACAAAATACTACTGTTTTAGTGTGCCAGAGCAGAATAACTGATGAATTTACCAACGCTCAACACCTGTTGAATATGACCTCTGTCAGTAAACTTCAGAAAAAAATAGTAATTAAATAGTTGCCAGCAGAACAGTTTCAGTCACCAACACTCTGGATAACATGAAAACATCCTAACCAGCTCTGCTAGGACAGTAACATGGTCAGTTACAGTCACCAACACTCTGGATAACATGAAAACATCCTAACCAGCTCTCCTAGGACAGTAACATGGTCAGTTACAGTCACCAACACTCTGGATAACATGAAAACATCCTAACCAGCTCTGCTATGACAGTAACATGGTCAGTTACAGTCACCAACACTCTGGATAACATGAAAACATCCTAACCAGCTCTGCTAGGACAGTAACATGGTCAGTTACAGTCACCAACACTCTGGATAACATGAAAACATCCTAACCAGCTCTGCTAGGACAGTAACATGGTCAGTTACAGTCACCAACACTCTGGATAACATGAAAACATCCTAACCAGCTCTGCTAGGACAGTAACATGGTCAGTTACAGTCACCAACACTCTGGATAACATGAAAACATCCTAACCAGCTCTGCTAGGACAGTAACATGGTCAGTTACAGTCACCAACACTCTGGATAACATGAAAACATCCTAACCAGCTCTGCTAGGACAGTAACATGGTCAGTTACAGTCACCAACACTCTGGATAACATGAAAACATCCTAACCAGCTCTGCTAGGACAGTAACATGGTCAGTTACAGTCACCAACACTCTGGATAACATGAAAACATCCTAACCAGCTCTGCTAGGACAGTAACATGGTCAGTTACAGTCACCAACACTCTGGATAACATGAAAACATCCTAACCAGCTCTGCTAGGACAGTAACATGGTCAGTTACAGTCACCAACACTCTGGATAACATGAAAACATCCTAACCAGCTCTGCTAGGACAGTAACATGGTCAGTTACAGTCACCAACACTCTGGATAACATGAAAACATCCTAACCAGCTCTGCTAGGACAGTAACATGGTCAGTTACAGTCACCAACACTCTGGATAACATGAAAACATCCTAACCAGCTCTGCTAGGACAGTAACATGGTCAGTTACAGTCACCAACACTCTGGATAACATGAAAACATCCTAACCAGCTCTGCTAGGACAGTAACATGGTCAGTTACAGTCACCAACACTCTGGATAACATGAAAACATCCTAACCAGCTCTGCTAGGACAGTAACATGGTCAGTTACAGTCACCAACACTCTGGATAACATGAAAACATCCTAACCAGCTCTGCTAGGACAGTAACATGGTCAGTTACAGTCACCAACACTCTGGATAACATGAAAACATCCTAACCAGCTCTGCTAGGACAGTAACATGGTCAGTTACAGTCACCAACACTCTGGATAACATGAAAACAGCCTAACCAGCTCTGCTAGGACAGTAACATGGTCAGTTACAGTCACCAACACTCTGGATAACATGAAAACATCCTAACCAGCTCTGCTAGGACAGTAACATGGTCAGTTACAGTCACCAACACTCTGGATAACATGAAAACATCCTAACCAGCTCTGCTAGGACAGTAACATGGTCAGTTACAGTCACCAACACTCTGGATAACATGAAAACATCCTAACCAGCTCTGCTAGGACAGTAACATGGTCAGTTACAGTCACCAACACTCTGGATAACATGAAAACATCCTAACCAGCTCTGCTAGGACAGTAACATGGTCAGTTACAGTCACCAACACTCTGGATAACATGAAAACATCCTAACCAGCTCTGATAGGACAGTAACATGGTCAGTTACAGTCACCAACACTCTGGATAACATGAAAACATCCTACCCAGCTCTGCTAGGACAGTAACATGGTCAGTTACAGTCACCAACACTCTGGATAACATGAAAACATCCTAACCAGCTCTGCTAGGACAGTAACATGGTCAGTTACAGTCACCAACACTCTGGATAACATGAAAACATCCTAACCAGCTCTGCTAGGACAGTAACATGGTCAGTTACAGTCACCAACACTCTGGATAACATGAAAACATCCTAACCAGCTCTGCTAGGACAGTAACATGGTCAGTTACATTCACCAACACTCTGGATAACATGAAAACATCCTAACCAGCTCTGCTAGGACAGTAACATGGTCAGTTACATTCACCAACACTCTGGATAACATGAAAACATCCTAACCAGCTCTGCTAGGACAGTAACATGGTCAGTTACAGTCACCAACACTCTGGATAACATGAAAACATCCTAACCAGCTCTGCTAGGACAGTAACATGGTCAGTTACAGTCACCAACACTCTGGATAACATGAAAACATCCTAACCAGCTCTGCTAGGACAGTAACATGGTCAGTTACAGTCACCAACACTCTGGATAACATGAAAACATCCTAACCAGCTCTGCTAGGACAGTAACATGGTCAGTTACAGTCACCAACACTCTGGATAACATGAAAACATCCTAACCAGCTCTGCTAGGACAGTAACATGGTCAGTTACAGTCACCAACACTCTGGATAACATGAAAACATCCTAACCAGCTCTGCTAGGACAGTAACATGGTCAGTTACAGTCACCAACACTCTGGATAACATGAAAACATCCTAACCAGCTCTGCTAGGACAGTAACATGGTCAGTTACAGTCACCAACACTCTGGATAACATGAAAACATCCTAACCAGCTCTGCTAGGACAGTAACATGGTCAGTTACAGTCACCAACAATCTGGATAACATGAAAACATCCTAACCAGCTCTGCTAGGACAGTAACATGGTCAGTTACAGTCACCAACACTCTGGATAACATGAAAACATCCTAACCAGCTCTGCTAGGACAGTAACATGGTCAGTTACAGTCACCAACACTCTGGATAACATGAAAACATCCTAACCAGCTCTGCTAGGACAGTAACATGGTCAGTTACAGTCACCAACACTCTGGATAACATGAAAACATCCTAACCAGCTCTGCTAGGACAGTAACATGGTCAGTTACAGTCACCAACACTCTGGATAACATGAAAACATCCTAACCAGCTCTGCTAGGACAGTAACATGGTCAGTTACAGTCACCAACACTCTGGATAACATGAAAACATCCTAACCAGCTCTGCTAGGACAGTAACATGGTCAGTTACAGTCACCAACACTCTGGATAACATGAAAACATCCTAACCAGCTCTGCTAGGACAGTAACATGGTCAGTTACAGTCACCAACACTCTGGATAACATGAAAACATCCTAACCAGCTCTGCTAGGACAGTAACATGGTCAGTTACAGTCACCAACACTCTGGATAACATGAAAACATCCTAACCAGCTCTGCTAGGACAGTAACATGGTCAGTTACAGTCACCAACACTCTGGATAACATGAAAACATCCTAACCAGCTCTGCTAGGACAGTAACATGGTCAGTTACAGTCACCAACACTCTGGATAACATGAAAACATCCTAACCAGCTCTGCTAGGACAGTAACATGGTCAGTTACAGTCACCAACACTCTGGATAACATGAAAACATCCTAACCAGCTCTGCTAGGACAGTAACATGGTCAGTTACAGTCACCAACACTCTGGATAACATGAAAACATCCTAACCAGCTCTGCTAGGACAGTAACATGGTCAGAGTGAGGTGTTCTCTCATTATGTATCTGGACGTAGCTAGCCAATGTTAGCCAGTTATCTTGGGTGCTTGACTGTCATTGTGAGGTCAGAACTTTCGGATCAACCCTGTCAGAGCATCAGCTGTCAGAGCAGCTTATCGATCACTGCACCTGTATACAGCCCTTCTGTAAATAGCCCATCCTACTACCTCATCCCCATATTGTTATTTTTGCTCATTTGCACCTCAGTATCTCTATTTGCACATCATCATTTACACAGCTATCATTCCAGTGTTAATGCTAAATTGTAATTATTTCACCACTATGGCCTATTTATTGTCCTACCTCCCTAATCTAACTACATTTGCACACTCTGTATATAGATTCTCTATTGTGTTATTGACTGTACGTTTGTTTATTCTCATGTGTAACTCTGTGTTGTTTTTGTCGCACTGCTTTGCTTTGTCTTGGCCAGGTCACAGTTGTAAATGAGAACTGGTTCTCAACTGGCCTACCTGGTTAAATAAAGGTGAAATAAAACCTACCTGGTAAAATAAAAGGTGAAATAAAACATACCTGGTTAAATAAAGGTGAAAAAAAATAAAAAATGATCATAAACTATAACCAAGCAACAGTAATAAGAAACTATCAAATAATGTTTTCCAATGACCTGCTAGAAAGTCCCTTACATCTCTATATAGCCCAATGAACACGGCTCCTTTCACCCACGACTAAAAATATGAAAACTCTTCTGTTCTTACCAGTGGGAAAAAACATAGCCCATCCTCGTATTTACCTCTTATCATAAGGTTAAAAACAACACTCTCTTCTCTGTTGGCTTTACACCTATGACATGTCCAAGACTTTAAAAGTAACATGTAATGCGCCAAATTTCAAAAATACATAATTCAATCCCAGATAAAAATACATATCGATGGACACAATACTACATTCCCTTGTTACCCACAACTTCACTTGTTACCCGCTGTTGTAACCTTGTATTATCATGGACCAACTAACACCCATGTTTTAGTGTTACTGACTGCAATCAACGATTGCTGTGTTTTTCTTGGATAATAATATAGCAGGCAGTGTCTGTTTTAAGATGTGTTAACAGCTGACTTGGTTCAAGTTGATAATATATTTAACTTGATTAGTGGGAAGATTCAGCCGTAATAAGTTATTGTGTTGCTTTACTAGCATGAAAGAATGGAGTCGTAATTTCAATCACTGACTGAAATAGGAATAGTATGGATTTTAAATGAGTATATGATTGTAGACAATCGCAAGTGTTTGTAGTCACGTGGAGCTCAGTTGGAAGAGCATGGCGCTTGCAATACCAGGGTTGTGGGTTCATATCCCACGGTAATCTAGTAAAAATGTATGTAAGTAGCTTTGGATAATAGCGTCTGCTAAACTGACATAAATGTATTTTGTTTTATTAACTGTGGTCCACTCAGAAGTGTATGTTTCCAATATCTACTGCATTCTAATAATAGCGGACAGGCAATTGTGATAGAGATACGACTATGATCATTATTGATAACAAACTCCAAATGCTATTTAAATGACAAATAATCTCTTAAATAACCCAAATTATAATGATTAGTACTTTTAACATCTAGTACAAAATAACGACACAATCACCTGGTGAACAATTTTTAAAAAATGTCAAAACCAACCATGATAACTTCTGTTCACAGGGAGGTCACTTTAATTACTATGTCATCTCTTGTTTCACTGGTTGTACTTTCTGATATGATGCCTTGTGATCCTTGTGATATTATTATCTATCCAACCCCTGACGTACGTCTACGTCTGAGAACGCAAGGTTAGAATATTATTATCTATCCAACCCCTGACTTACGTCTACGTCTGAGAACGCAAGGTTAGAATATTATTATCTATCCAACCCCTGACTTACGTCTACGTCTGAGAACGCAAGGTTAGAATATTATTATCTATCCAACCCCTGACGTACGTCTACGTCTGAGAACGCAAGGTTAGAATATTATTATCTATCCAACCCCTGACTTACGTCTACGTCTGGGAACGCAAGGTTAGAATATTATTATCTATCCAACCCCTGACTTACGTCTATGTCTGAGAACGCAAGGTTAGAATATTATTATCTATCCACCCCTGACGTACGTCTACGTCTGGGAACGCAAGGTTAGAATATTATTATCTATCCAACCCCTGACTTACATCTACGTCTGAGAACGCAAGGTTAGAATATTATTATCTATCCAACCCCTGACTTACGTCTACGTCTGAGAACCCAAGGTTAGAATATTATTATCTATCCAACCCCTGACTTACGCCTACGTCTGAGAACGCAAGGTTAGAATATTATTATCTATCCAACCCCTGACGTACGTCTACGTCTGGGAACGCAAGGTTAGAATATTATTATCTATCCAACCCCTGACTTACGTCTACGTCTGAGAACGCAAGGTTAGAATATTATTATCTATCCAACCCCTGACTTACGTCTACGTCTGAGAACGCAAGGTTAGAATATTATTATCTATCCAACCCCTGACGTACGTCTACGTCTGAGAACACAAGGTTAGAATATTATTATCTATCCAACCCCTGACTTACGTCTACGTCTGAGAACGCAAGGTTAGAATATTATTATCTATCCACCCCTGACGTACGTCTACGTCTGAGAACGCAAGGTTAGAATATTATTATCTATCCAACCCCTGACGTACGTCTACGTCTGAGAACGCAAAGTTAGAATATTATTATCTATCCAACCCCTGACGTACGTCTACGTCTGAGAACGCAAAGTTAGAATATTATTATCTATCCAACCCGACGTACGTCTACGTCTGAGAACGCAAGGTTAGAATATTATTATCTATCCAACCCCTGACGTACGTCTACGTCTGAGAACGCAAGGTTAGAATATAATCCTTAAATTACACCATTACCTCTTCAAATCTCTAGTAATCCATAATAATAATATAATCATATTATATGCCATTATTACTCACATACTCCAGTTTCCCGGACAATGAACCCCCCATCATTTTATTAATGTTATTTTATTTTACATGGTCAGTCAGTCAAGAACAAATTCCTATTTATACCTACGACCTAGACCGGCCAAACTCTGACATACGCTGACAACGCTGGGCCAACTGTGCGCCGCCCCATGGATCTCCCAATCACCGTGGGTTACGATACAGCCTGGACTCTAAACAGAATGTCAAGTTCATGCAATGGTTAGTAATCAATATTTGAATCAAATCCCCATCTTGAGCTCTATTAAAATGAGGTTTGTCTATTGAATGATTGATGCTGTGGCTCCATATCTTCTACACCAAGTGCATTCGTACCTCTCTCTAGACCGTTATGAGTTTTTCACAAAGGACACCAACTCTCTTCTCACAAAGGACATGAACCTTCTTATCATCACAAAGGACATTAACCTTCATATCATCACAAAGGACATGAACCTTCTTATCATCACAAAGGACATTAACCTTCATATCATCACAAAGGACATTAACCTTAATAATTCTATCGGAGGACTCAAACCGTCGGAGGACTCAAACCGTCGGAGGACTCAAACCGTCGGAGGACTCAAACCATCGGAGGACTCAAACCGTGGGCGGACTCAAACCGTTGGAGGACTCAAACCGTCGGAGGACTCAAACCGTCGGAAGACTCAAACCGTCGGAGGACTCAAACCGTCGGAGGACTCAAACCGTGGGCGGACTCAAACCGTGGGAGGACTCAAACCGTGGGCGGACTCAAACCGTGGGAGGACTCAAACCGTCGGCGGACTCAAACCGTCGGAGGACTCAAACCCCACTATCAACCTGTTTAGCCTGTCAACCTGCTAAAATAGGATCATCTATTGTTTTACGATTATTTCCAAAACTATCTTAACCTTTGTTTTCTATCGTTTCCATATGCTTGTTAAGAGTAGTATAATTTCCCATCAACCTACTTCAACCTAAGTCTCATTTTGTTCCCAAAAGCTTGTTAAAGATAGGATCAGTTTATGTTTTACGATTCACCTAGACCTCAAACTAGGACTTACCACTTAGAGTCAAACCCTAATAATCTCTACCGTTTAACGGACTCAAACCATTCAATCTGTTAGTTAACTCTGTTCATTAGCGGACTCAAACCCTAATAATCTCTATCGTTTAACGAACTCAACCCATTAAATCTGTTAATGATCTCTGTTCATTAGTGGACTCAAACCGTTCATTAGTGGACTCATTTTCTACTCATGTATTGAACGCTCTATTTTGAATCACAACATCAATCCTACTCCTATTTTGCTTCTATATTTAATGCCTTTCTCACATCCTTCACATCATCTCAACACCACCTCATCGTTTCCCCTTAAAGAAGATTGTAGTCATGGCTCTATGTAGTACTGTGTTCCTCCCATAGTCTGTTCTGGACTTGGGGACTGTGAAGAGACCTCTGGTGGCATGTCTTGTGGGATATAAGTGGGTGTCTGAGCTGTGTGCCAGTAGTTTAAACAGAAAGCTCGGTACATTCAGCTTGTCAACACCTCTTTCAAAAACAAGTAGTGATGAAGTCAATCTCTCTTCCATCATGAGAGATTGACATGTACAGTGGGGAGAACAAGTATTTGATACACTGCCGATTTTGCAGGTTTTCCCACTTACAAAGCATGTAGAAGTCTGTCATTTTTATCATAGGTACTCTTCAACTGTGAGTGACGGAATCTAAAACAAAAATCCAGAAAATCACATTGTTTGATTTTTAAGTAATAATTTGCATTTTATTGCATGACATAAGTATTTGATACATCAGAAAAGCAGAACTTAATATTTGGTACAGAAACCTTTGTTTGCAATTACAGAGATCATACGTTTCCTGTAGTTCTTGACCAGGTTTGCACACACTGCAGCAGGGATTTTGGCCCACTCCTCCATACAGACCTTCTCCAGATCCTTCAGGTTTCGGGGCTGTGGCTGGGCAATGTGGACTTTCAGCTCCCTCCAAAGATGTTCTATTGGGTTCAGGTCTGGAGACTGGCTAGGCCACTCCAGGACCTTGAGATGCTTCTTACGGAGCCACTCCTTAGTTGCCCTGGCTGTGTGTTTCGGGTCGTTGTCATGCTGGAAGACCCAGCCACGACCCATCTTCAATGCTCTTACTGAGGGAAGGAGGTTGTTGGCCAAGATCTCGCGATACATGGCCCCATCCATCCTCCCCTCAATACGGTGCAGTCGTCCTGTCCCCTTTGCAGAAAAGCATCCCCAAAGAATGATGTTTCCACCTCCATGCTTCACGGTTGGGATGGTGTTCTTGGGGTTGTACTCATCCTTCTTCTTCCTCCAAACACGGCGAGTGGAGTTTAGACCAAAAAGCTCTATTTTTGTCTCATCAGACCACATGACCTTCTCCCATTCCTCCTCTGGATCATCCAGATGGTCATTGGCAAACTTCAGACGGGCCTGGACATGCGCTGGCTTGAGCAGGGGGACCTTGCGTGCGCTGCAGGATTTTAATCCATGACTGCGTAGTGTGTTACTAATGGTTTTCTTTGAGACTGTGGTCCCAGCTCTCTTCAGGTCATTGACCAGGTCCTGCCGTGTAGTTCTGGGCTGATCCCTCACCTTCCTCATGATCATTGATGCCCCACGAGGTGAGATCTTGCATGGTGCCCCAGACCGAGGGAGATTGACCGTCATCTTGAACTTCTTCCATTTTCTAATAATTGCGTCAACAGTTGTTGCCTTCTCACCAAGCTGCTTGCCTATTGTCCTGTAGCCCATCCCAGCCTTGTGCAGGTCTACAATTTTATCCCTGATGTCCTTACACAGCTCTCTGGTCTTGGCCATTGTGGAGAGGTTGGAGTCTGTTTGATTGAGTGTGTGGACAGGTGTCTTTTATACAGGTAACGAGTTCAAACAGGTGCAGTTAATACAGGTAATGAGTGGAGAACGGGAGGGCTTCTTATAGAAAAACTAACAGGTCTGTGAGAGCCGGAATTCTTACTGGTTGGTAGGTGATCAAATACTTATGTCATGCAATAAAATGCAAATTAATTACTAAAAAATCATACAATGTGATTTTCTGGATTTTTGTTTTAGATTCCGTCACTCACAGTTGAAGAGTATCTATGATAAACATTACAGACTTCTACATGCTTTGTAAGTAGGAAAACCTGCAAAATCGGCAGTGTATCAAATACTTGTTCTCCCCACTGTATGTCATTAATGTTAGCTCTCCATGTACTTTTAAAGGCCATCTGTGCTGCCCTGTTCTGATCCACCTGACCACATGACTGAAGTCCAGGTTTTTACCAGGACAGGTTTTGTTTTGACCACCTCAACTTGATCAATTTCCACATGATGTATTACAAGATGTAGTTGAGGTTTAGGGTTTAGTGAATGATTTGTCCCAAATACAATGCTTTTAGTTTTACAAATATTTAGGACTAACTTATTCCTTGCCACCCATTCTGAAACTAACTGCAGCTCTTTAAGTGTTTCAGTAATTTCAGTTGCTGTAGTAACTGATATGTATAGAGTTGAGTCATCCACAAACAGACACTCTGGCTTTACTCATGTCCTTAGTAAAGATTAACAAATGCCGAAACGGTCTATGACTTTGTCATAAAATACTTGCTTTTAGGTTTTGTTGTCCTAGACTAGGCTACCTGGCTAAAATGCTTGTTCGCTAGGCTAACTTCCTTTCATGGGCAACGACGAGCCAGCTAGCTAACATTAGCCTATTACATCTAGCTATATATTGAACTTCCATCCTCTCATGCCAGGGGTTCAATTAGAATTGATGGTTGGATCAGAATCGGCATTATAAACATTAGCCAGAATGGAGAATTAAGGAAAACCACAAGTCCAAACCCCTTTCTCCATCCATTGCTAATTTAGGAGGACAACAATACAACAAGATGTTTGGTGCATCAGGACAATTCACAGTCCAGCTCAACGTTGATTGGCTATTCTTTTATAAAAGTAAAAAAAAGGAGGCCAAAATCTTGCTGGCTTCCCTTGCTATTGAGTTCAATGCTACAGGCGGCAACAGTGTCATACTCTTTTTGACCAGACAGCATCAGATACATGGGCTACACATACAGAGACAGAGGGGCGCTGTTTTGCTCGCTCTGATGCTTTTTTAAAGTGAGATACAATCAGCCTCTTGCGAATTGAAGGAACATGTAGAAATGCAGAGAGACTAAAGATATAAATTTTGTAGTTTTCGGGAAGTCTTACTTGCCTTCATCCATGAATACACACCACTGCAAACACACAACACACACATATTTATCTGTGTGTGTGTGTCTGTCTCCAGGTCACGGACTGTTTGGCACATTTGAGATGCTGTCGTCATGGAGAAGGACGCGTGAGGACCAACATGTTAAGGAGCGTGTAGCTAGCGTGTTCTCTGATGTCATGCTGCGTTACTCAGGCGCTACACTGCTACATCAGGTCAGTCTCTATGTGTGTGTGTGTGTGTGTATGTTTGTGTGTGTGTGTAGCCATCCTGTGACACTCTGAATGCCTTGAGTTCAAGCTGGGTTGTACTGGCCTTGGTGGACTGGCCTTGCTGGGGCTGTTTTTGGCTGGCCTTGGTGGACTGTAGTGGACTGGCCTTGGTGGACTGGCCTTGGTGGACTGGCCTTGGTGCGCTGGCCTTGGTGGACTGGCCTTGGTGGACTGTTGTGGGCTGGCCTTGGTGGACTGGCCTTGGTGGACTGTAGTGGACTGGCCTTGGTGGACTGGCCTTGGTGCGCTGGCCTTGGTGGACTGGCCTTGGTGGACTGTTGTGGGCTGGCCTTGGTGGACTGGCCTTGGTGGACTGTTGTGGACTGGCCTTGGTGGACTGTTGTGGGCTGTTGTGGGCTGGCCTTGGTGGGCTGTTGTGGGCTGACCTTGGTGGGCTGTTGTGGGCTGACCTTGGTGGGCTGTTGTGGGCTGACCTTGGTGGGCTGTTGTGGGCTGACCTTGGTGGGCTGTTGTGGGCTGACCTTGGTGGTCTGGCCTTGGTAGTCTAGCTGGCCTTAATGGTCTGGCTCGAATTGCATTTCCACTACCTCTAGAATTTAGAAATTATGTAATGTTACTAACTAATGTTGCTTACTAGCTGGTTAGCTAGAATGTGTAGTATTTTGCTTTCAGCTAGTTATCTAGATCACTATCTCGCTAGGAAGATGTTGAAGAAATAATTTAATTCACCCTCACCATGCTGTAACTAATGTTACCCCCATACTCCTGCCACTGCCAGCTAGCCAAATCATTAGTTTGCTGTCTAGATAGCTAAACTGTTAGCGTCATCGCTAGCATAACAGACTGGCTAGATAAATTAGTAACTTCCTTGCTTGCCATGGATTTGGCTACTAGTTAGCTAGCTAGTCAAACAAACCAGGTTTGATAGGATTTACACTATATATACAAAAGTATGTGACACCCCTTGAAATTAGTGGATTCGACTGTGTCAGCCACACCCTTGCTGACAGGTATATCAAATCAAGCACACAGCCGTACAATCTCCATAGACAAACATTGGCAGTAGAATGGCCTTACTGAAGAGCTCAGTGACATTCAATGTGGCACAGTCATAAGATGCCACCTTTCCAACAAGTCAGTTCTTAAAATGTCTTCCCTGCTAGAGCTGCCCCGGTCAACTGTAGGTGCTGTTATTGTGAAGTGGAAACATCTAGGAGCAACAACGGCTCAGCCACAAAGTGGTAGAACACACAAGTTCAAAACTGGACCGCTGAAGCGCGTAGCTTGTATAAATCGTCTGTGTTCGGTTGCAACACTCACTACCGTGTTCCAAACCACCTCTGGTGTAAAGCTCGCCGCCATTGGACTCTGGAGCAGTAATACGTGTTCTCTGGAGTGATATATCACGCTTCACCATCTTGCAGTCTGATGGACTAATCTGGGTTTGGCGGATGCCAGGAGAACGCTACCTGCCCCAATGCATAGTGCCAACTGTAAAGTTTGGTGGAGGAGGAATAATAGTCTGGGGCTGTTTTTCATAGTTCAGGCCCCTTAGTTAAACTGAAGGGAAATCTTAACGCTACAGAATAGTGATATTCTTGACGATTCTGTGCTTCCAACTTTGTCGCAAAAGTTTGGGAAGGCCCTTTCCTGTTTCAGCATGACAATGCTCCCGTGCACAAAGCACGGTCTATGCAAATCAAGTCAAATCAAATTGTATTTGTCACATGCGCAGAATACAACGGGTGAAGACCTTACAGTGAAATGCTTACTAACAAGCCCTTAACCAACAATACAACAGGTGTAGACCTTACAGTGAAATGCTTACTAACAAGCCCTTAACCAACAATACAACAGTTGTAGACCTTACAGTGAAATGCTTACTAACAAGCCCTTAACCAACAATACAACAGGTGTAGACCTTACAGTGAAATGCTTACTAACAAGCCCTTAACCAACAATACAACAGGTGTAGACCTTACAGTGAAATGCTTACTAACAAGCCCTTAACCAACAATACAACAGGGGTACCAGTACAGAGTCAATGTGAGGAGGCTATATACAGGTGGTACTGGTACAGAGTCAATGTGAGGAGACTATATACAGGTGGTACCAGTACAGAGTTAATGTGTGGAGGCTATATACAGGTGTTACCAGTACAGAGTCAATGTGTGGAGGCTATATACAGGAAGTACCAGTACAGAGTCAATGTGAGGAGACTATATTCAGGTGGTACCCGTACAGAGTCAATGTGTGGAGGCTATATACAGGAAGTACCAGTACAGAGTCAATGTGAGGAGGCTATATACAGGGGTACCAGTACAGAGTCAATGTGAGGAGGCTATATACAGGGGTACCAGTACTGAGTCCATGTGTGGAGGCTACATACACTACCCTCTGTAGTGCCTTGCGATTGGAGGCAGAGCAGTTGCCGTACCAGGCAGTGATGCAACCAGTCAGGATGCTCTCGATGTTGCAGTTGTAGAACCTTTTGAGGATCTGAGGACCCATGCCAAATTTTTTCAGTCTCCTGAGGCTTTTGCCATGCCCTCTTCAAGACTGTCTTGGTGTGTTTGGACCATGATAGTTTGTTGGTGATGTGGACTCCAAGGAACTTGAAGATCTCAACCTTTTCCTGTAGTCCACAATCATCTCCTTTGTCTTGATCACATTGAGGGAGAGGTTGTTGTCCTGGCACCACACTGCCAGGTCTCTGACCTCCTCCCTATAGGCTGTCTCATCGTTGTCGGTGATCAGGCCTACCACTGTTGTGTCATCGGCAAACTTGATGATGGTGTTGGAGCCGTGCCTGGCCATGCAGTCATGGGTGAACAGGGAGTACAGGAGGGGACTGAGCATGCACCCCTGAGGGTCCCCTGTGCTGAGGACAGGCGTGGCAGATGTGTTGTTACCTACCCTTACCACCTGGGGGCTGCCCGTCAGGAAGTCCAGGATCCAGTTGCAGAGGGAGGTGTTTAGTCCCAGGATCCTTAGCTTAGTGATGAGCTTTGAGGGCACTAAGGTGTTGAACGCTGAGCTGTAGTCAATGAACAACATTATCACATAGGTGTTCCTTTTTTCCAGGTGGGAAAGGGCAGTGTGGAGTGCAATAGAGATTGCATCATCTGTGGATCTGTTGGTGTGGTATGCTAATCGAAGTGGGTCTAGGGTTTCTGGGTTAATAGTGTTGATGTGAGCCATGACCAGCCTTTCAAAGCACTTCATGGCTACAGATGTGAGTGCTTCGGGTCTGTAGTCATTTAGGCAGGTTACCTTAGTGTTCTTGGGCACAGGGACTATGGTGGTCTGCTTGAAACATGTTGGTAATACAGACTCGGTCAGGGACAGGTTGAAAATGTCAGTGAAGACACTTGCCAGTTGGTCAGCGCATGCTCGGAGTACATGTCCTGGTAAGCCATCTGGCCCAGCGGCCTTGTGAATGTTGACCTGTTTAAAGGTCTTACTCACATCGGCTACGGAGAGCAAGATCACACGGTCGTCCGGAACAGCTGATGCTCTAATGCATGCTTCAGTGTTGCTTGCCTCGAAGCGAGCATAGAAGTAATTTACCTCGGCTGGTAGGTTTGTGTTACTGGGCAGCTCACGGCTGTGCTTCCCTTTATAGTCTGTAATAGTTTGCAGGCCTTGCCACATCCGACGAGCGTCCATCAAGCGCTACACACATGTGGAGATGATCCGTTCACCTATTCCGTGTCTCACAAATACACAAGAGGTTGGATCCAAAAATCTCACATTTGGACTCATCAGACCAAAGGACAGATTTCTAATGTCCATTGCTTGTGTTTATTGACACAAGCAAGTCTCTTCTTATTGGTGTTCTTTATTAGTGGTTTCTTTGCAGCAATTCGACCATGAAGGCCAGATTCACTGTCGTTTCTCTGTGCTTATTTGAGCTGTTCTTGCCTTAGGGCTATCTTCTGTATACCACCCCTAACTTGTCACAACACAACTGATTGGCTCAAACGCAATAAGAAGGAAATAAATTCCACAAATGAACTGTTAACAAGGCACACTTGTTAATTGAAATGCATTCCAGGTGACTACCTCATGAAGCTGGTTGAGAGAATGCCAAGAGTCTGCAAAGCTGTCATCTAGGCAAAGGTGGCTACTTTGAAGAATCTCAAATATAAAATATATTTTGATTTGTTTAACACTTTTTTGGTTACTACATGATACCATATGTGTTATTTCATAGTTGTGATGTCTTCACTAATATTCTGCAATGTAGAACATAGTAAAAATAAAGAAAAGGGTTAGGGTTAGGGTTAGGGTACACACACACACACACACACACACACACAGCAACACCTCCCCCATAAGCATGTCTGTCTCTTCTATAGATGCTACATCCTTGTATTGCTACTGCTGTATCATCAAATTAATTATCTAAGTGAGTCTCAGAAATTGCATTATATTAATGTTATCTGATATTAGCAAGTTATTGATTTCATGAACCTTATTTCTAAGGCTGCATATATTAATATGGGATATTTTCAGCCCTTTCCTGGGTAGCTCATCAGAGATATACATAATATGGAAAAGAGCAAACAAAGCAAGATACAAAAAATATACATTCAGCAGTCCATTAACCAGTTGGTGTGTGTGTATGCTGCAGGGTTGAAGCTACGAACCCATAGGCTTGGCTCTCTCATCCCTTCCAGGCTTTTGGGAGGGAGGGTGGACAATGTGCCTGTCATAGCGAATGTAAGTAATGTCCTCACGCGCTCTGGCAGCTTTCATGACTGGGATAAGTTCTTTCCTCTTTTGGTGCACAGCTTCAGAATAGTCCTCGTTGAGAAAGATATAAGTTCCTCTCAAGTTCTTGGCTCTTTCCAGAACAGCTACCTTGAACGGAACTTGACCACTATCGGCCTGGGCCGCCTTGATTGTCCCTCGAGATAATCTGATTTCTCTGTCATTGTTATCATGGATTCACATACAGAACCGATGTCCTCTCTCAATGACTTACAGATTGCTGTCATCTTGCTGTTCTCCTGTTTCAACTCATCGAGCTGACCCTGGAAGAACTGCAAACTGTTCTTCAGATCCTGGACCTCTCTGGTCAGGTCGTCCATTCTTTTATTATTTGAATCCACTAGTATGTTCTTGTTGTTGTTACAACTGCTTGTAGAACTATTTTTGTATGTTTAAAATATCCTTCATCTCTGATTGAAGACACCACTGTCCTCAACGGTAAGGTTACTCCCGTCGGCTTTGGTCTTTGTCATGGTAGCAATGTAGGTTCCACTGTTCCTCCTCTCAGTTCCAGACAGGGCAAGTCACAGGTCACAGGTCACAGGGAAGACTGGAAACAACAAACATCAGGGATCTAGACAACCCACGGTCCCAGGCACAATGGCTAACCACATCACGGGCTGCGTTCCAGCCTCCAAGAAAACCCTGCTACCGTGATAGGCAACTTGCTAGCTCCTCAGACCCGGCCGGTAGGAAGGATCACTGGATTGATAGTAGCCAACAACTGATGCCAACCGCGTTGCGGGATCCAAACTCAAAAGGTAGCTAGCTAGTAACCAAACTTTTTCAATAGACTTTCAAAACTTTCCAAAACAACAAACTTTCCAAAATAACAAACCGAACTCTCCTTTGTTCTGGTGGGAATTCAACACCTGGGACACCTGAAGTCAATATTAGGTGAATCACTCTTTATTATCAGTTAACTGGAGAGGTTACAACTTAGTGCATGCCGATCAGGCAGTCACTTCAGTTATTTTATATACTGCTTACACAGGCAAGTTATATTTGCATGATTTACATGATTCATTATTCATCATTAACGTTGATTCCTGCATTTGACTGACCAATACCTCACAAGGCTTCTTCTCTTCAAGCTGAGGCCTTGAAACTGAGATACCCCTTTCAGTTCCCAGAGCAATGATCTGGACATGCTGAAAAACTGCTTATACAGTGATGATGAGGGTTCCTCCCATGCACGATCAATCAATCACTTGCATGAACCCAGCTGAATTGGTTATTAGAAAAGCATAATATATGCTAAACATACGATCTGTGTACAATCTGATACACAAAAACGTAAACATTTCCCTCACACGCGTTCAACAGGAAGTGACGAGCGATTACAGAGAGGGGGAGGCTTTGACGGAACAAGGGAGACATTTTATTTAACCAGGTAGGCCAGTAGAGAACCAGTTCTCATTTACAACTGTGACCTGGCCAAGACAAAGCAAAGCAGTGTAACAAAAACAACAACACAGAGTTACACATGAGAATAAAACAAACAAATAGTCAATAACACAATAGAGAATCTATATACAGTGTGTGTAAATGTAGTTAGATTAGTGAGGTAGGACAATAAATAGAACATAGTGGCAAAATAAGTTACAATTTAGAATTAACACTGGAGTGATAGATGTGCAGATGATGATGTGCAAATAGAGATACTGATAACAATATGGGGATGAGGTAGTAGGATGGGCTATTTACAGAAGGGCTGTATACAGGTACAGTGATCGATTAGCAGCTCTGACAGCTGATGCTTAAAGTTAGTGAGGGAGATAGGAACCTCCAGCTTCAAGGATTTTTGCAATTCGTTTGTTGGCTTTGGGGGTGACCAGTGAAATATACCTGCTGGAGCGCATGCTACTGGTAGGTGTTGCTATGGTGACCAGCGAGCTGAGATAAGGCGGGGATTTACCTAATAAAGACTTATAGATGACCTGGAGCCAGTGGGTTTGGCGACGAATATGTAGTGAGGGCCAGCCAACGAGAGCGTACAGGTCGCAGTGGTGGGTAGTATATGGGGCTTTGGTAACAAAACAGATGGCACTGTGATAGACTACATCCAATTTGCTGAGTAGAGTGTTGGAGGCTAGTTTGTAAATGACATCGCCGAAGTCAAGGATCGGTAGGATAGTCAGTTTTACAAGGGCATGTTTGGCAGCTTGAGTGAAGGAGGCTTTGTTGCGAAATGGAAGGAGAGTTTACAGTCTAACCAGACGGCTAGGTATTTATAGGTGTCCACATATTCTAAGAGTAGTGATGATAGTCCGGTGGGCGGGTGCGGGCAGCGTTCGATTGAAAAGCATGCATTTACTTTTACTAGCATTTAAGGCCACAGAAGGAGTGTTGTATGGCATTGAAGCTTGTTTGAAGGTTAGTTAACACAGTGTCCAGAGAGGGGCCAGATGTATACAGAATGGTGTCATCTGCGTAGAGATGGATCAGAGAGTCACCAGCAGCGAGAGCGACATCGTTGATATATATAGAGAATAGAGTTGGCCCAAGAATTGAACCCTGTGGCATCCCCATAGAGACTGCCAGAGGACCGGACAACAGGCCCTCCGATTTGACACACTGAACTCTGTCTGAGAAGTAGTTGGTGAACCAGGCAAGGCAGTCACTTGAGAAACCAAGGCTGTTGAGTCTGCCAATAAGAATGCGGTGATTGACAGAGTCGAAAGCCTTGGCCAGGTCGATGAAGATGGCTGCACAGTACTGTCTTTTATCTATGGCGGTTATGATAACGTTCAGTACCTTGAGCGTAGCTGAGGTGCACCCATGACCAGCTCGGAAACCAGATTGCGTACTTTTGGTCAGGTAGTGTAGCCAGCTTGCTTTCAGTAATGTATCAATATGACCTGACTAGCTCAAATACCTGCTAGCTAAAATGACTGACTCTGAATGAAGGATCCTGTTATGGTTTTAAATCCTGTCATATCTGACTACTGCAGTACTGCTTGTCCATGTGATATTTAACCTCAACAATCCCAGACAAGCTAACAGGAAAAAACTCAGACGTGTCAGCATTCAACAGTGATCAGCTGGTTGTTGCATAGTAATTGTGTCACCAGCCTGAATATATAGTCAGGCCAGCACCAGTTGTGAAACTTATCTGCGCTGGCCCGGGTTCCAATGGATATGGTGTGTTTGTGTTCCCAGGTGTCTTTGGGTCTGGCTGCGTCTCCTCTGACCAACCTGGAGGCTGTCCGGCTGTTCTGTCGCTGCGCTGCATTGGGCGTAACTATTGGTTACCTTTACACCTTGTCCTTCTACGCCACCTGTCTGGTTGCCACAGGTTACCTGGAGACAGGGTACAGACACGGGTGTTTCTGCCGCCGCGTCCCCAAGAAGGGAGCGTTGGACACCAAGCCAAGCTGGTACCGCTGTCTCATGTACACACGCTACCAGGACGAGACACACTCACAAACTCACACACACACACCCAACTCTACAAACACACACACACCTAATGCTGTGCACACCTACACACATACAGCGAATCCTGCACACACACACGCTCATACACACACTCACAACATTACACACACACATGATCATACACCTAACACTACACACGCTCACACACACACTCCCAACACTACACATATACATGCTCAAATACACATTCCAAATACACACACCCTGACCCCCATCTCTGAACTGCGACCCCAGGACTCACACTTGTTGCTAGGCTGTGTGCAGCGTTGCTATGGAGACTGGATCACCAACACCTATGTGAAGCCCTTCATGGTTCTGCTCTACCTCGTATACATCTCCTTTGGCCTGATGGGCTTCCTACAGGTAACACACACAGGCACACACACTCTACTACCTCTACTGACTCTACTGACTCTACTACCTCTACTGACTCTACTACCTCTACTAACTCTACTGACTCTACTAACTCTACTACCTCTACTAACTCTACTGACTCTACTACCTCTACTGACTCTACTACCTCTACTGACTCTACTACCTCTACTGACTCTACTACCTCTACTACCTCTACTGACTCTACTACCTCTACTGACTCTACTACCTCTACTAACTCTACTGACTATATTAACTCTACTGACTCTATTAACTCTACTACCTCTACTGACTCTACTACCTCTACTGACTCTACTACATCTACTGACTCTACTACCTCTACTGACTCTATTAACTCTACTACCTCTACTGACTCTACTACCTCTACTGACTCTACTGACTCTACTAACTCTACTACCTCTACTGACTCTACTACCTCTACTGACTCTACTACCTCTACTAACTCTACTACCTATACTAACTCTACTACCTCTACTAACTCTACTACCTCTACTGACTCTACTACCTCTACTAACTCTACTGACTCTATTAACTCTACTACCTCTACTGACTCTAATACCTCTACTGACTCTACTACCTCTACTAACTCTATTAACTCTACTGACTCTATTAACTCTACTGACTCTATTAACTCTACTACCTCTACTGACTCTACTACCTCTACTGACTCTACTACCTCTACTAACTCTACTACCTCTACTGACTCTATTAACTCTACTACCTCTACTGACCCTAATACCTCTACTGACTCTACTGACTCTACTACCTCTACTAACTCTACTACCTCTACTGACTCTATTAACTCTACTACCTCTACTGACTCTACTACCTCTACTGACTCTACTACCTCTATTAACTCTACTGACTCTACTGACTCTATTAACTCTACTGACTCTATTAACTCTACTAACTCTACTACCTCTACTAACTCTACTGACTCTATTAACTCTACTGACTCTACTAACTCTACTGACTCTATTAACTCTACTGACTCTATTAACTCTACTAACTCTACTAACTCTACTGACTCTATTAACTCTACTAACTCTACTGACTCTATTAACTCTACTGACTCTACTACCTCTACTAACTCTACTGACTCTATTAACTCTACTAACTCTACTAACACTACTGACTCTATTAACTCTACTGACTCTATTAACTCTACTAACTCTACTAACACTACTGACTCTATTAACTCTACTGACTCTATTAACTCTACTGACTCTACTAACACTACTGACTCTATTAACTCTACTGACTCTACTACCTCTACTGACTCTATTAACTCTACTGACTCTATTAACTCTACTACCTCTACTAACTCTACTAACTCTATTAACTCTACTAACTCTACTAAAACTACTGACTCTACTAACTCTACTGACTCTATTAACTCTACTGACTCTATTAACTCTACTACCTCTACTAACTCTACTACCTCTACTAACTATTAACTCTACTGACTCTATTAACTCTACTGACTCTATTAACTCAACTAACTCTACAGACTCTATTAACTCTACTGATTCTACTGACTCTATTAACTCTACTGACTCTATTAACTCTACTGACTCTACTGACTACTAACTCTAGTGACTAATGATTCTACTGACTACTGACTCTACTGACTACTAACTCTACTGACTCTAATGACTCTACTGACTACTAACTCTACTGACTCGAATGACTCTACTGACTACTAACTCTACTGACTCTAATGACTCTACTGCCTACTAACTCTACTGCCTACCAACTCTAACTCTACTGACTACTAACTCTATTGACTCTACTAACTCTACTAACTCTACTGACTACTAACTCTACTGACTCTACTGACTACTAACTCTACTACCTTTAAAAACTCTATTGATTACTAATTCTACTAACTCTACTGACTACTAACTCTACTAGCTCTAAAGACTCTATTGATTACTAACTCTACTAACTATACTGACTACTAACTCTACTAGCTCTAAAAACTCTACTGATTACTAACTCTACTAACTCTAATGACTACTAACTACTAGCTCTAAAAACTCTACTGATTACTAACTACACTAATTCTACTGACTACTAATTCTACTGACTACTAACTCTACTAGCTCTAAAGACTCTATTGATTACTAATGCTACTAGCTCTACTGACTACTAACTCTACTAACTCTACTGACTACTAATTCTACTGACTACTAACTCTACTAGCTCTAAAGACTCTATTGATTACTAACTCTACTAACTCTACTGACTACTAACTCTACTAACTCTACTGACTACTAACTCTACTAGCTCTAAAGACTCTATTGATTACTAACTCTACTAACTCTACTGACTACTAACTCTACTAACTCTACTGACTACTAACTCTACTAACTCTACTGACTACTAACTCTACTAACTCTACTGACTACTAACTCTACTAGCTCTAAAGACTCTATTGATTACTAACTCTACGAACTCTACTGACTACTAACTCTACTAACTCTACTGACTACTAACTCTACTGATTACTAACTCTACTAACTCGACTGACTACTAACTCTACTAGCTCTACAAACTCTACTGATTACTAACTCTACTAACTCTACTGACTACTAACTCTACTAGCTCTACAAACTCTACTGAATACTAACTCTACTAACTCTACGGACTACTAACTCTAATAGCTCTAAAAACTCTACTGATTACTAACTCTACTAACTCTACTGACTACTAACTCTACTAGCTATAAAAACTCTACTGAATACTAACTCTACGGACTACTAACTCTAATAGCTCTAAAAACTCTATTGATTACTAACTCTACTAACCCTACTGACTACTAACTCTATTAACTCTACTGACTACTAACTCTACTAACTCTACTGACTACTAACTCTACTAGCTATAAAAACTCTACTGAATACTAACTCTACTGAATACTAACTCTACTGACTACTAACTCTACTAGCTCTAAAAACTCAACTGATTACTAACTCTACTAACTCTACTGACTACTAACTCTACTAGCTCTACAAACTCTACTGATTACTAACTATACTAACTCTACTGACTACTAACTCTACTGACTACTAACTCTACTGACTACTAACGCTACTAGCTCTACTAACTCTACTGATTACTAACTATACTAACTCAACTGACTACTAACTCTACTAGCTCTACTAACTCTACTGATTACTACCTATACTAACTCTACCGACTACTAACTATACTAACTCTACTGACTACTAACGCTACTAGCTATAAAAACTCTACTGAATACTAACTCTACGGACTACTAACTCTAATAGCTCTAAAAACTCTATTGATTACTAACTCTACTAACCCTACTGACTATTAACGCTACTAGCTCTACTGATTACTAACTATACTAACTCTACTGACTACTAACTCTACTAGCTTTAAAAACTCTACTGAATACTAACTCTACGGACTACTAACTCTAATAGCTCTAAAAACTCTACCGATTACTAACTCTACTGACGACTAACTCTACTAACTCTACTGACTACTAACTCTACTAGCTATAAAAACTCTACTGAATACTAACTCTACGGACTACTAACTCTAATAGCTCTAAAAACTCTATTGATTACTAACTCTACTAACCCTACTGACTACTAACGCTACTAGCTCTACTGATTACTAACTATACTAACTCTACTGACTACTAACTCTACTAACCCTACTGACTACTAACGCTACTAGCTCTACTGATTACTAACTATACTAACTCTACTGACTACTAACTCTACTAGCTATAAAAACTCTACTGAATACTAACTCTACGGACTACTAACTCTAATAGCTCTAAAAACTCTACTGATTACTAACTCTACTAGCTCTACTGATTACTAACTATAGTAACTCTACTGACTACTAACTCTACTAGCTCTAAAAACTCTACTGATTACTAACTATACTAACTCTACTGACTACTAACTATACTAACTCTACTGATTACTAACGCTACTAGCTCTACTGATTACTAACTATACTAACTCTACTGACTACTAACTCTACTAGCTCTAAAAACTCTACTGATTACTAACTCTACTGACTACTAACTCTACTAACTCTGCTGACTACTAACTCAACTGGCTACTAACTCTATCAGCTATACTGACTACTAACATTACTAATTCAAATAATTCCACTCTCTCTACTGACTACTAACTCTACTGACTACTAACTCTACTGACTCTACTGACTACTAACTATACTAACTCTACTAACTCTACTGACTACTAACTCTACTAACTCTACTGATTCTACTGACTACTAACTCTACTAACTCTACTGATTCTACTGACTACTAACTAACTCTACTGACTCTACTAACTCTACTGACTACTGACTCTACTGACTACTGACTCTACTGACTACTAACTCTACTGACTAATAACTAACTCTACTGACTACTAACATTAAGAATTCTACACATTTTAGTAACTCTAACCCCTAGCAGTTATTAAGAATATATCTAATACAGTGGGGAGAACAAGTATTTGATACACTGCCGATTTTGTAGGTTTTCCTACTTACAAAGCATGTAGAAGTCTGTAATTTTTATCATAGGTACTCTTCAACTGTGAGTGACGGAATCTAAAACAAAAATCCAGAAAATCACATTGTATGATTTTTAAATAATTAATTTGCATTTTATTGCATGACATAAGTATTTGATCACCTACCAACCAGTAAGAATTCCGGCTCTCACAGACCTGTTAGTTTTTCTTTAAGAAGCCCTCCTGTTCTCCACTCATTACCTGTATTAACTGCACCTGTTTGAACTCGTTACCTGTATAAAAGACACCTGTCCACACACTCAATCAAACAGACTCCAACCTCTCCACAATGGCCAAGACCAGAGAGTTGTGTAAGGACATCAGCGATAAAATTGTAGACCTGCACAAGGCTGGGATGGGCTACAGGACAATAGGCAAGCAGCTTGGTGAGAAGGCAACAACTGTTGGCGCAATTATTAGAAAATGGAAGAAGTTCAAGATGACGGTCAATCTCCCTCGGTCTGGGGGAAGGAGTGCAAGTCAATACGGTGCAGTCGTCCTGTCCCCTTTGCAGAAAAGCATCCCCAAAGAATGATGTATCCACCTCCATGCTTCACGGTTGGGATGGTGTTCTTGGGGTTGTACTCATCCTTCTTCTTCCTCCAAACACGGCGAGTGGAGTTTAGACCAAAAAGCTCTATTTTTGTCTCATCAGACCACATGACCTTCTCCCATTTCTCCTCTGGATCATCCAGATGGTCATTGGCAAACTTCAGACGGGCCTGGACATGCGCTGGTTTGAGCAGGGGGACCTTGCGTGCGCTGCAGGATTTTAATCCATGACGGCGTAGTGTGTTACTAATGGTTTTCTTTGAGACTGTGGTCCCAGCTCTCTTCAGGTCATTGACCAGGTCCTGCCGTGTAGTTCTGGGCTGATCCCTCACCTTCCTCATGATCATTGATGCCCCACGAGGTGAGATCTTGCATGGTGCCCCAGACCGAGGGAGATTGACCGTCATCTTGAACTTCTTCCATTTTCTAATAATTGCGTCAACAGTTGTTTCCTTCTCACCAAGCTGCTTGCCTATTGTCCTGTAGCCCATCCCAGCCTTGTGCAGGTCTACAATTTTATCCCTGATGTCCTTACACAGCTCTCTGGTCTTGGCCATTGTGGCGAGGTTGGAGTCTGTTTGATTGAGTGTGTGGACAGGTGTCTTTTATACAGGTAACGAGTTCAAACAGGTGCAGTTAATACAGGTAATGAGTGGAGAACAGGAGGGCTTCTTAAAGAAAAACTAACAGGTCTGTGAGAGCCGGAATTCTTACTGGTTGGTAGGTGATCAAATACTTATGTCATGCAATAAAATGCAAATTAATTATTAAAAAATCATACAATGTGATTTTCTGGATTTTTGTTTTAGATTCCGTCTCTCACAGTTGAAGAGTATCTATGATAAACATTACAGACTTCTACATGCTTTGTAAGTAGGAAAACCTGCAAAATCGGCAGTGTATCAAATACTTGTTCTCCCCACTGTATATAATATAATGTGTGTTGCAGGTGAGCCAGGGCTCGGAGCCCAGTTCTCTGGTTGCTATGGATACAGGGACGTTGTTGTACGCTCGTGCCCAGCAGCGCTACTTCTCCTCCTACTCTCCTGTGATTGGCTTCTATGTCTATGAGAGCGCACCCTATTGGAACACCTCGGTACAGCGAGACCTGCTGGAGTACGCTAAAGGTACTGACCTCTGACCTCCAAACCTAACCTTAACTCTAACCTTAACTCTGCTGGAGTACGCTAAAAGTACTGACCTCTGACCTTTAACCCTAACCCAGTGTTTCCAAACTGGGTACTGTGCCCCCCCCCTGGATGACGTTTTGTTTTGTCCTAGCACTACACAGCTGATTCATCCAGCTGTGATCATTTGAATCAGCTGTGTAGTGCTAGGACAAAACAAAACGTCATCCAGGGGGGGGGGCACAGGACCCAGTTTGGAAACACTGCCCTAACCCTAACCCTCTGACCCTAACCCTGCTTGAGCACGCTGAAGGTGTACTGCCCTCTGACCCTAACCCTGCTTGAGCACGCTGAAGGTGTACTGACCTCTGACCCTAACCCTGCTTGAGCACGCTGAAAATGTACTGACCTCTGACCCTAACCCTGCTTGAGCACCCTGAAGGTGTACTGACCTCTGACCCTAACCCTGCTTGAGCACGCTGAAGGTGTACTGACCTCTGACCCTAACCCTGCTTGAGAACCTTAAAAGTACTAACTCTAAAGGCCATGATACACTGACAATTTGTTGAGGCAATATTACCAGGCAACAAGCTGGAGTATGAGACACTGGATCAATGATGGGCAACAAGCAGCAAATCTAATGTTATTTGTCACATGCGCCAAATACAACAGGTGTAGACCTTACAGTGAAATGCTGACTAACAAGCCCTTAACCAACAATACAACAGGTGTAGACCTTACAGTGAAATGCTGACTAACAAGCCCTTAACCAACAATACAACAGATTAGACCTTACAGTGAAATGCTTACTAACAAGCCCTTAACCAACAATACAACAGGTGTAGACCTTACAGTGAAATGCTGACTAACAAGCCCTTAACCAACAATACAACAGGTGTAGACCTTACAGTGAAATGCTTACTAACAAGCCCTTAACCAACAATACAACAGGTGTAGACCTTACAGTGAAATGCTTACTAACAAGCCCTTAACCAACAATACAACAGGTGTAGACCTTACAGTGAAATGCTTACTAACAAGCCCTTAACCAACAATACAACAGGTGTAGACCTTACAGTGAAATGCTTACTAACAAGCCCTTAACCAACAATACAACAGGTGTAGACCTTACAGTGAAATGCTGACTAACAAGCCCTTAACCAACAATACAACAGGTGTAGACCTTACAGTGAAATGCTTACTAACAAGCCCTTAACCAACAATACAACAGGTGTAGACCTTACAGTGAAATGCTGACTAACAAGCCCTTAACCAACAATACAACAGGTGTAGACCTTACAGTGAAATGCTTACTAACAAGCCCTTAACCAACAATACAACAGGTGTAGACCTTACAGTGAAATGCTTACTAACAAGCCCTTAACCAACAATACAACAGGTGTAGACCTTAGTGAAATGCTTACTAACAAGCCCTTAACCAACAATACAACAGGTGTAGACCTTACAGTGAAATGCTTACTAACAAGCCCTTAACCAACAATACAACAGGTGTAGACCTTACAGTGAAATGCTGACTAACAAGCCCTTAACCATCAATACAACAGGTGTAGACCTTACAGTGAAATGCTTACTTACAAGCCCTTAACCAACAATACAACAGGTGTAGACCTTACAGTGAAATGCTGACTAACAAGCCCTTAACCAACAATACAACAGGTGTAGACCTTACAGTGAAATGCTTACTAACAAGCCCTTAACCAACAATACAACAGGTGTAGACCTTACAGTGAAATGCTTACTAACAAGCCCTTAACCAACAATACAACAGGTGTAGACCTTAGTGAAATGCTTACTAACAAGCCCTTAACCAACAATACAACAGGTGTAGACCTTACAGTGAAATGCTTACTAACAAGCCCTTAACCAACAATACAACAGGTGTAGACCTTACAGTGAAATGCTGACTAACAAGCCCTTAACCAACAATACAACAGGTGTAGACCTTACAGTGAAATGCTGACTAACAAGCCCTTAACCAACAATACAACAGGTGTAGACCTTACAGTGAAATGCTGACTAACAAGCCCTTAACCAACAATACAACAGGTGTAGACCTTACAGTGAAATGCTTACTAACAAGCCCTTAACCAACAATACAACAGGTGTAGACCTTACAGTGAAATGCTTACTAACAAGCCCTTAACCAACAATACAACAGGTGTAGACCTTAGTGAAATGCTTACTAACAAGCCCTTAACCAACAATACAACAGGTGTAGACCTTACAGTGAAATGCTTACTAACAAGCCCTTAACCAACAATACAACAGGTGTAGACCTTACAGTGAAATGCTTACTTACAAGCCCTTAACCAACAATACAACAGGTGTAGACCTTACAGTGAAATGCTTACTAACAAGCCCTTAACCAACAATACAACAGGTGTAGACCTTACAGTGAAATGCTGACTAACAAGCCCTTAACCAACAATACAACAGGTGTAGACCTTACAGTGAAATGCTGACTAACAAGCCCTTAACCAACAATACAACAGGTGTAGACCTTACAGTGAAATGCTTACTAACAAGCCCTTAACCAACAATACAACAGGTGTAGACCTTACAGTGAAATGCTTACTAACAAGCCCTTAACCAACAATACAACAGGTGTAGACCTTAGTGAAATGCTTACTAACAAGCCCTTAACCAACAATACAACAGGTGTAGACCTTACAGTGAAATGCTTACTAACAAGCCCTTAACCAACAATACAACAGGTGTAGACCTTACAGTGAAATGCTTACTAACAAGCCCTTAACCAACAATACAACAGGTGTAGACCTTAGTGAAATGCTTACTAACAAGCCCTTAACCAACAATACAACAGGTGTAGACCTTACAGTGAAATGCTTACTAACAAGCCCTTAACCAACAATACAACAGGTGTAGACCTTACAGTGAAATGCTGACTAACAAGCCCTTAACCAACAATACAACAGGTGTAGACCTTACAGTGAAATGCTGACTAACAAGCCCTTAACCAACAATACAACAGGTGTAGACCTTACAGTGAAATGCTTACTAACAAGCCCTTAACCAACAATACAACAGGTGTAGACCTTACAGTGAAATGCTTACTAACAAGCCCTTAACCAACAATACAACAGGTGTAGACCTTAGTGAAATGCTTACTAACAAGCCCTTAACCAACAATACAACAGGTGTAGACCTTACAGTGAAATGCTTACTAACAAGCCCTTAACCAACAATACAACAGGTGTAGACCTTACAGTGAAATGCTTACTAACAAGCCCTTAACCAACAATACAACAGGTGTAGACCTTACAGTGAAATGCTTACTTACAAGCCCTTAACCAACAATACAACAGGTGTAGACCTTACAGTGAAATGCTTACTAACAAGCCCTTAACCAACAATACAACAGGTGTAGACCTTACAGTGAAATGCTTACAAGCCCTTAACCAACAATACAACAAGTGTAGACCTTACAGTGCTATATACAGGTGGTACCAGTACAGAGTCAATGTGAGGAGGCTATATACAGGAAGTACCAGTACAGAGTCAATGTGAGGAGGATATATACAGGTGGTACCGGTACAGAGTCAATGTGAGGAGGCTATATACAGGGGTACCAGTACAGAGTCAATATGAGGAGGCTATATACAGGGGTACCAGTACTGAGTCAATGTGAGGAGGCTATATACAGGTGTAGCAGTACAGAATCAATGTGAGGAGGCTATATACAGGTGGTACCGGTACAGAGTCAATGTGAGGAGGCTATATACAGGTGTAGCAGTACAGAATCAATGTGAGGAGGCTATATACAGGTGGTACCGGTACAGAGTCAATGTGAGGAGGCTATATACAGGTGGTACCGGTACAGAGTCAATGTGAGGAGGCTATATACAGGTGGTACCAGTACAGAGTCAATGTGAGGAGGCTATATACAGGTGTAGCAGTACAGAGTCAATGTGAGGAGGCTATATACAGGAAGTACCAGTACAGAGTCAATGTGAGGAGGCTATATACAGGAAGTACCAGTACAGAGTCAATGTGAGGAGGCTATATACAGGTGTAGCAGTACAGAGTCAATGTAAGGAGGCTATATACAGGAAGTACCAGTACAGAGTCAATGTGAGGAGGCTATATACAGGAAGTACCAGTACAGAGTCAATGTGAGGAGGATATATACAGGTGGTACCGGTACAGAGTCAATGTGAGGAGGATATATACAGGTGGTACCAGTACAGAGTCAATGTGAGGAGGCTATATACAGGTGTAGCAGTACAGAGTCAATGTAAGGAGGCTATATACAGGTGGTACCGGTACAGAGTCAATGTGAGGAGGCTATATACAGGTGGTACCGGTACAGAGTCAATGTGAGGAGGCTATATACAGGTGGTACCGGTACAGAGTCAATGTGAGGAGGCTATATACAGGAAGTACCAGTACAGAGTCAATGTGAGGAGGCTATATACAGGTGGTACCAGTACAGAGTCAATATGAGGAGGCTATATACAGGTGGTACCAGTACAGAGTCAATGTGAGGAGGCTATATACAGGAAGTACCAGTACAGAGTCAATGTGCGGGGGCACCGGTTAGGATAATTGAGGTAATATGTAAATGTAGGTATAGTTAAAGTGACTATGCATAGATAATAAACAGAGAGTAGCAGTAGCGTAAGATATGGGTTGGGGGAGGGGAGACACAATGTAAATAGTCCTGGTAGCCATTTAATTAGCTTATTGTTTTGGGGGTAAAAACTGTTAAGTAGCCTTTTGGATCTAGACTTGAAGCTCCGGTACCGCTTGCCATGCGGTAGCAGAGAGAACAGTCCATGACTAGGGTGGCTGGAGTCTTTGACAATTTTTAGGGCCTTCCTCTGACACCGCCTGGTATAGAGGTCCTGGATGGCAGGAAGCTTGGCCCCAGTGATGTACTGGGCCGTACGCACTTCCCTCTGTAGTGCCTTGAGGTCGGAGGCTGAGCAGTTGCCGTACCAGGCAGTGATGCAACCAGTCAGGATGCTCTCATTTTTGCAGCTGTAGAACCTTTTGAAGATCTGAGGACCCATGCCAAATCTTTTCAGTCTCCTGAGGGGGAATAGGCGTCGTCGTGCCCTCTTCACGACTGTCTTGGTGTGTTTGGACCATTCTAGTTTGTTGGTGATGTGGACACCAAGGAACTTGAAGCTCTCAACCTGCTCCACTGCAGCCCCGTCGATGAGAATGGGGGCGTGCTCGATCCTCCTTTTCCTGTAGTCCACAATCATCTCCTTTGTCTTGATTACATTGAGGGAGAGGTTGTTGTCCTGGCACCACACTGCCAGGTCTCTGACCTCCTCCCTATAGGCTGTCTCATCGTTGTCGGTGATCAGGCTTACCACTGTTGTGTCATCGGCAAACTTGATGATGGTGTTGGAGCCGTGCCTGGCCTTGCAGTCATGGGTGAACAGGGAGTACAGGGGGGGACTGAGCACGCATCCCTGAGGGTCCCCTGTGCTGAGGACCGGCGTGGCAGATGTGTTGTTACCTACCCTTACCACCTGGAGGCGGCCCATCAGGAAGTCCAGGATCCAGTTGCAGAGGGAGGTGTTTAGTCCCAGGATCCTTAGCTTAGTGATGAGCTTTGAGGGCACTATGGTGTTGAACGCTGAGCTGTAGTCAATGAACAACATTATCACATAGGTGTTCCTTTTGTCCAGGTGGGAAAGGGCAGTGTGGAGTGCGATTGAGATTGTGTCATCTATGGATCTGTTGGGGTGGTATTTGAATTGCAGTGGGTCTAGGGAATCCGGGATAATGGTGTTGATGTGAGCCATGACCAGCATTTCAAAGCACTTCATGGCTAACGACGTGAGTTCTACAGGGTCTGTAGTCATTTAGGCAGGTAACCTTCGCTTCCTTGGTTACAAGGACTATGGTGGTCTGTTTGAAACATGTACTGTAGGTATTACAGACTGGGTCAGGGAGAGGTTGTAAATATCAATGAAGACACTTGCCAGTTGGTCTTCACATGCTTTTTGTACACGTCCAGGTAATCCGTCTGGCCCCGCAGCCTTGTGAATGTTGATCTGTTTAAAGGTCTTCGTCACATCAGCTACCGAGAGCATTATTACACAGTCGTCTTTCCTAAGTCCTTTTTTGTGGCACCTGACCACATGAATATACAGTAGTCCAGCTGCAACAAAACTAGAGCCTGTAGGACCTGCCTTGTTGATAGTGTTGTTAAGAAGGTAGAGCAGCACTTTATTATGGACAGACTTCTCCCCATCTTAGCTACTGTTTTATCAATATGTTTTGACCATCACAGTTTATAATCCAGGGTTACTCCAAGCAGTTTAGTCTCCTCAACTTGCTCAATTTCCACATGATGTATTACAAGATGTAGTTGAGGTTTAGGGTTTAGTGAAGGATTTGTCCCAAATACAACACTTTTAGTTTTAGAAATATTTAGGACTAACTTATTCCTTGCTACCCATTCTGAAACTAACTGCAGCTCTTTGTTAAGTGTTGCAGTGATTTCAGTTTATGTAGTAGCTGACGTGTATAGTGTGGAGTCATCTGCATACATAGACACTCTGGCCTTACTCAAAGTCAGTGCAATTAGTAAAGATTGAAAAAAGTTATGGGCTTAGACAGCTGCCCTGGGGAATTCCTGATTCTGATTGTTTGAGAGGCTTCCATTAAAGAACACCCTCTTTATCCACAATATAGCTGAGATAGATCGATAGATATGTACTTTATTGATCCCCCGAGGGGGGAAATTTCATAAAGGGTGTAAAGCCATAACATATACGTTTTTCCAGCAGCAGACTATGATCAATAATGTCAGCCTCCATTACAGTAGGCCTAAGAGAGGGCTGTTGAACCAGCCTTCATTACAGTAGGCCTAAGAGAGGGCTGTTGAACCAGCCTTCATTACAGTAGGCCTAAGGGAGGGCTGTTGAACCAGCCTTCATTACAGTAGGCCTAAGAGAGGGCTGTTGAACCAGGCTCCATTACAGTAGGCCTAAGAGAGGGCTGTTGAACCAGGCTCCATTACAGTAGGCCTAAGGCAGGGCTTAGGTTTTGAACATATGAATCGGAAAACAAGCCATTTTTACAGGTTACAGATAACTTCTAAATTCTCATCTATCTTTTCATGATGGGCATGGACAGATAGCCTTCATCATGGAGGGGGTTTACGCACGTCCAAAACGGGACCTGCATGGCTAAAATAATGTGGTCCTGCATGGATATAATAATGTGGACTTGCATGGATATAATAATGTGGACCTTCATGGATATAATAATGTGGGCCTGCATGGATATAATAATGTGGACCTGCATGGATATAATAATGTGGGCCTGCATGGATATAATAATGTGGACCTGCATGGATATAATAATGTGGACCTGCATGGATATAATAATGTGGACCTGCATGGATATAATAATGTGGACCTGCATGGATATAATAATGTGGACCTGCATGGATATAATAATGTGGACCTGCATGGAGATAATCATGTGGACCAGCATGGATATAATAATGTGGACCAGCATGGATATAATCATGTGGACCTGCATGGATATAATAATGTGGACCAGCATGGATATAATCATGTGGACCTGCATGGATATAATCATGTGGACCTGCATGGCTATAACAATGTGGACCTGCATGGATATAATAATGTGGACCAGCATGGATATAATAATGTGGGCCTGCATGGATATAATAATGTGGACCTGCATGGATATAATAATGTGGACCTGCATGGAGATAATCATGTGGACCTGCATGGATATAATAATGTGGGCCTGCATGGATATAATAATGTGGACCTGCATGGATATAATAATGTGGACCTGCATGGAGATAATCATGTGGGCCTGCATGGATATAATAATGTGGGCCTGCATGGATATAATAATGTGGACCTGCATGGATATAATAATGTGGACCTGCATGGATATAATAATGTGGACCAGCATGGATATAATAATGTGGGCCTGCATGGATATAATAATGTGGACCTGCATGGATATAATAATGTGGACCTGCATGGAGATAATCATGTGGACCTGCATGGATATAATAATGTGGGCCTGCATGGATATAATAATGTGGACCTGCATGGATATAATAATGTGGACCTGCATGGAGATAATCATGTGGGCCTGCATGGATATAATAATGTGGGCCTGCATGGATATAATAATGTGGACCTGCATGGATATAATAATGTGGACCTGCATGGATATAATAATGTGGACCTGCATGGATATAATAATGTGGACCTGCATGGAGATAATCATGTGGACCAGCAGGGATATAATAATGTGGACCAGCATGGATATAATCATGTGGACCTGCATGGATATAATCATGTGGACCTGCATGGATATAATAATGTGGACCTGCATGGAGATAATCATGTGGACCTGCATGGATATAATAATGTGGACCTGCATGGAGATAATCATGTGGACCAGCATGGAGATAATCATGTGGACCAGCATGGATATAATAATGTGGACCAGCATGGATATAATCATGTGGACCTGCATGGATATAATCATGTGGACCTGCATGGCTATAACAATGTGGACCTGCATGGATATAACAATGTGGACCAGCATGGATATAATAATGTGGACCTGCATGGATATAATAATGTGGACCTGCATGGATATAATAATGTGGACCTGCATGGCTATAACAATGTGGACCTGCATGGATATAATAATGTGGACCTGCATGGATATAATAATGTGGACCAGCATGGATATAATAATGTGGACCTGCATGGATATAATAATGTGGACCAGCATGGATATAATCATGTGGACCTGCATGGATATAATAATGTGGACCTGCATGGATATAATCATGTGGACCTGCATGGAGATAATCATGTGGACCAGCATGGATATAATAATGTGGACCAGCATGGATATAATCATGTGGACCTGCATGGATATAATAATGTGGGCCTGCATGGATATAATAATGTGGGCCTGCATGGATATAATCATGTGGACCTGCATGGCTATAACAATGTGGACCTGCATGGATATAATAATGTGGACCTGCATGGATATAATCATGTGGACCTGCCTACAATACATAGATAAAAAGGGAATGTCGGCTCACTGTTTTACTCCTTTCAAACGTTATATTTTAATAAAGCTGGTGATTAAGATTTATTTCCTGTCACGTTCGGGTGTGTAGAGAGACCAAGGCGCAGCGTATCGATAGTTCGACATGTTTATTTAACTGAACTGACGAACCATACAAAATAACAAATGATAATAATAAAGAGGACACACGTAGCACGAACACGAGACAACATAACAATGAACCACGCCAAGGGAGTGGAACACAGACATATAAGTAAGATCCCTAATTAGAGGTAATGCATAGCAGCTGCCTCTAATTAGGGATCCCACACACACAACACCAGACAGAAATAGAAATGATAGATCTGCCAGACTCTGACCATAGAAATATAGAGAAGCAAAGCTTCTCTATGGCCAGAGTCTGGCATTTCCTAACAATCTCAGGAGCCAAACCCTTGACAGTCTTGAATACTTTGCATTGGGCAGACAAACAAATATATAATGTAACAGAGGAGGGGAGGCTATGCTTGGTTTTTAATCAAATAAAATGAATAGGACGTTTACAGGCACCAACAGCACATTACTCTTGTTCCATGGGCATATGGGCAGTGTGCATCACGGCTGGATAGGCTGAGTTTTCACTGTCAAAATTCATGCCATAACCAACAGCGTCACCGCTAAAACCAGCTTTTGGTTGGTCTTAAATATATCTGTCAGCGCTGCCTGAAATGAGCACTTTAGATCCTGTTTTAAGGACACACCAAATATTTCCACCCCGCCGACGTGAGTGCAAGCGAGCTGATATGAGACGGGTTAAATTGCCGAACCTGGCATTAGGGATAGAAAATGCCAGTGAGCCAGTTTTTAATGACAAAATTGCAAACTAACGTGCATTTGACACTTGTGCCATCTTAACACAACTTATCTTTATCTTATCAACTTATCAACACATCTTATTTATTTTATGTTCTGCCCCTTTCTTATTTCAATATGCCTTGTCTGTTGTTGTTTAGGTTAGCTATTATTGTTTTACTTCATTGCAGAGCCCCCAGTCCTGCTCAACTGGGCTCTGATAGCTTTTTTGTCCCTCCCCCCACACATGCGGAGACTTCATCTGGCTTAACTGGTGTCTCCAGAGATGCAACCTCTCTCTTTATTACCCAACGCCTAGGTTTACCTCCACTGAACTCACACCCTTCTATATCCTTGACTATAAATTATGCCCTGAATCTATTCCACCACGCCCAGAAATCTGCTCCTTTTATTCTATGTACCCAACGTACTAGACGTCCAGTTCTTAAAGTCCTTAGTCGAATACTAATTCTATTACTCCTCTGTTCCTCTGGTGATGTAGAGGTAAACCCAGGTCCTGTAGCCCCCAGTACTACACCTATTCCCCAGGCGCTCTCATTTGTTGATTTTTGTAACCGTAAAAGTCTTGGTTTCATGCATGTTAACATTAGAAGCCTCCTCCCTAAGTTTGATTTATTCACTGCATTAGCACACTCCGCCAACCCGGATGTCCTAGCTGTGTCTGAATCCTGGCTTAGGAAGGCCACCAAAAATTCGGAAATTTCCATCCCCAACTACAACATTTCCCGTCAAGATAGAACTGCCAAAGGAGGTGGAGTTGCAATCTACTGCAGAGATAACCTGCAGAGTTCTGTCATACTGTCCAGGTCTGTGCCCAAACAGTTTGAGCTTCTACTTTTAAAAATCCACCTATCCAGAAATAAGTCTCTCACTGTTGCCGCCTGTTACAGACCCCCCTCAGCCCCCAGCTGTGCCCTGGACTCCATATGTGAATTGATTGCCCCCCATCTATCTTCAGAGTTTGTACTGTTAGGTGACTTAAACTGGGATATGCTTAACACCCCGGCTGTCTTTCAATCTAAGATAGATGCCCTCAATCTCACACAAATTATCAAGGAACCCACCAGGTACAACCCAAAATCCGTAAACATGGGTACCATTATTGATATCATCCTGACTAACTTGCCCTCCAAATACACCTCCTCTGTTTTCAACCAGGATCTCAGCGATCACTGCCTCATCGCCTGTGTTCGCAATGGGTCAGCGACCAAACGACCACCCCTTATCACTGTCAAACGCTCCCTAAAACACTTTTGCGAGCAGGCCTTTCTATTCGATCTGGCCCAGGTATCCTGGAAGGATATTGACCTCATCCCGTCAGTAGAGGACGCCTGGTTGTTCTTTAAAAGTGCTTTCCTCACCATCCTAAATAAGCATGCCCCTTTTAAAAAACGTAGAACTAAGAATAGATATAGCCCTTGGTTCACCCCAGACTTGACTGCACTAGACCAACACAAAAACATCCTGTGGCGCACTGCATTAGCATCGAATAGCCCCCGCGATATGCAGCTATTCAGGGAAGTCAGGAACAAGTACACCCAGTCAGTTAGGAAAGCAAAGGCCAGCTTTTTCAAACAGAAATTTGCTTCCTGTAGTACTAACTCCAAAAAGTTCTGGGACACTGTAAAGTCCATGGAGAATAAGAGCACCTCCTCCCAGTTGCCCACTGCACTGAGGCTCGGAAACACTGTTACCACCGATAAATCCACGATTATTGAAAATTTCAATAAGCATTTTGCTACGGCTGGCCATGCTTTCCATCTGACTACCCCTACCCCGGTCAACAGCTCTGCACCCCCGGCAGCTACTTGCCCAAGCCCCCCCCGCTTCTCCTTCACCCAAATCCTGACAGCTGATGTTCTGAAAGAGCTGCTAAGTCTGGACCCCTACAAATCTGCTGGGCTAGATAATCTGGACCCTCTCTTTCTGAAATTATCAGCCAAAATTGTTGCAACACCTATCACTAGCCTGTTCAACCTCTCTTTCGTATCGTCTGAGATCCCTAGAGATTGGAAAGCTGCCGCGGTCATCCCCCTCTTCAAAGGAGGAGACACTCTAGACCCAAACTGTTATAGACCAATATCCATCCTGCCCTGCCTTTCTAAAGTTTTCGAAAGCCAAGTTAACAAACAGATAACTGACCACTTCGAATCCCACCGTACCTTCTCTGCTATGCAATCTGGTTTCCGAGCTGGTCATGGGTGCACCTCAGCTACGCTCAAGGTACTGAACGATATCATAACCGCCATCGATAAAAGACAGTACTGTGCAGCCGTTTTCATCGACCTGGCTAAGGCTTTCGACTCTGTCAATCACCGCATTCTTATTGGCAGACTCAACAGCCTTGGTTTCTCAAGTGACTGCCTTGCTTGGTTCTCTAACTACTTTGCAGACAGAGTTCAGTGTGTCAAATCGGAGGGCCTATTGTCCGATCCTCTGGCAGTCTCTATGGGGGTGCCACAGGGTTCAATTCTTGGGCCAACCCTTTTCTCTATATATATCAACGATGTTGCTCTCGCTGCTGGTGACTCTCTCATCCATCTCTACGCAGATGACACCATTCTGTATACAACTGGACCCTCTTTGGATACTGTGTTTACTAACCTTCAATCAAGCTTCAATGCCATACAACACTCCTTCCGTGGCCTACAACTGCTCTTAAACGCCAGTAAAACTAAGTGCATGCTTTTCTATCGAACAATGCCAGCACCCGCCCACCGGACTATCATCACTACTCTCGACGGATCCGAATTAGAATACGTGGACACCTACAAATACCTAGGCATCTGGTTAGACTATAAACTCAACTTCCAGACTCACATCAACCATCTCCAATCCAAAATTAAATCCAGAATTGGCTTCCTATTTCGCAACAGAGCCTCCTTCACTCATGCTGCCAAACATGCCCTTGTAAAACTGACTATCCTACCGATCCTTGATTTTGGCGATGTCATTTACAAACTAGCCTCCAACACTCTACTTAGCAAATTGGATGTAGTCTATCATAGTGCCATCCGTTTTGTCACCAAAGCCCCTTACACTACCCACCACTGCGACCTGTATGCTCTCGTTGGCTGGCCTTCACTATACATTCGTCGCCAAACCCACTGGCTCCAGGTCATCTATAAGTCTTTATTAGGTAAATCCCCGCCCTATCTCAGCTCACTGGTCACCATAGCAACACCCACCCGTAGCATGCGCTCCAGCAGGTATATCTCACTGGTCACCCCCAAAGCCAACACCTCCTTTGGCCGCCATTCCTTCCAGTTCGCTGCTGCCAATGACTGGAACGAATTGCAAAAATCATTGAAGCTAGAGGTTCCTATCTCCCTCAATACCTTTAAGCATCAGCTGTCAAAGCTGCTTATCGATCGCTGCACCTGTATATAGCCCTTCTGTAAATAGCCCACACTACTACCTCATCCCCATATTTATTTTTGTTTATTTTTCACTAATCTTGCACTCCAGTATCTCTATTTGCACATCATAATTTGCACATCCTTCATTCCTGTGTTAATGATGATAATTCTGTAATTTATTTCTACTCTATAGTCTATTTATTGTCCTACCTCCCAACCTTACTGCATTTTTGCACTACATTTTGCACTCTGTTTATAGATTTTCTATTGTGTTTTTTGACTGTTTGTTTAATGTGTAACTCTGTGTTGTTATTTGTCGCACTGCTTTGCTTTGTCTTGGCCAGGTCGCAGTTGCAAATGAGAACTTGTTCTCAACTGACCTACCTGGTTAAATAAAGGTGAAATAAAAAATAAAATAAAAAACACCAGCCGAAAATGTAGCCACTTCAGTGGCCCAGCCAAAACCCAGACTCAAATCCCATTGAAAATATATGAAAAGACTTAAAGATTGCTATTCACCGCCACCCCATCTAACTTAACATCTGAAAATCTGTAAGGAAGAATGGGAGAATATCCCCAAATCCAGATGTGCAACGCTGACACAGACATTCCCAAGACGACTCAAAGCTGTAATTTCAGCCAAACGTGCTTTTACAAAGTATTGACTCAGGGGTGGGAATACTTATGTAAATGAGATTGCTGTATTTTTATCACATTAATATTTACTATTTAGCCTTTTTTGTCCAAATCATCCGATAGTTTCTACAATTGATTGTGAAACTCAACAAAATCACTTATAGATGTTTTGTACATGATGCTGGAAAAATGTTAATATTGGTCCCATGACTTGAATGGGATTTGTGCCACGAATGCTAAAACGTTAGCATGTGGAAACAGTGTCAGGGAAACTAAACCAAAGCATGGCTTGCTGTCAGACCTCGTCCATAGACTGCTGACAGGGTCAGGAAGTCATTGTCATTTTGTCATTTGGGTGAAATATCCCTTTAATATAGGCTTCTATTAGCAGGCTAATCAATTAGCCTGGGCTCTACAGTGCATATTTCTGTCAGTTAAACATGATAAACTGAACATAGTGTGTACTGTATGTACTAACATATTGTGTTCAAATATTGTAGTGACGCAACATATGAAATATGAATTACCAACATTTCACTCTAAAACTGGTGGCAGGTAGCCTAGTGGTTATAGCATTGGGCCAGTAACCGAAAGGTCGCTGGTTCGAATACCCAAGCCAACAAGGTGAAAAACATGCCGATGTGCCCTTGAGCAAGGCACCTAACCCTAATTTTCTCCAGGGGCTGACCCTGTAGGTCGTCATTGTAAATAAGAATTTGTTCTTAACTGACTTGCCTAGTTAAATAAAGGTAAAATACATTTTAAAAAACTGAGTTGATTTTGGGTTTGTTTATTTTCTCTCGCTTCATCTCAAAAATGGCCGCCATATTTTCCTAAATATTTTAGAACGGCAGACTGATTACATGACCGATATCTGTGCTCTGATTGGAGGAACATAAAGATTACCCACTAGGTGTCACTGCCAATCAAAACACAGATTATAAAAAGTAGTTTATTTTACATTTCTGTCTCCATAAATTGCCAGTGTATCACGATGTTCTTAACCCTGTTCCCTCAAAGATAATGGTCTTCTTTAAATCTCTTTGAAAAACACATAAATAAATCAACAATCAAATCAAGTACATTTTTATTTGTCACATGCGCCAAATACAACAGGTGTAGACCTTACAGTGAAATGCTTACTAACAAGCCCTTAACCAACAATACAACAGGTGTAGACCTTACAGTGAAATGCTTACTAACAAGCCCTTAACCATCAATACAACAGGTGTAGACCTTACAGTGAAATGCTTACTAACAAGCCCTTAACCAACAATACAACAGGTGTAGACCTTACAGTGAAATGCTGACTAACAAGCCCTTAACCAACAATACAACAGGTGTAGACCTTACAGTGAAATGCTTACTAACAAGCCCTTAACCATCAATACAACAGGTGTAGACCTTACAGTGAAATGCTTACTAACAAGCCCTTAACCAACAATACAACAGGTGTAGACCTTACAGTGAAATGCTTACTAACAAGCCCTTAACCAACAATACAACAGGTGTAGACCTTACAGTGAAATGCTTACTTACAAGCCCTAACCAACAATACAACAGGTGTAGACCTTACAGTGAAATGCTTACTAACAAGCCCTTAACCAACAATACAACAGGTGTAGACCTTACAGTGAAATGCTTACTAACAAGCCCTTAAAAACAATACAACAGGTGTAGACCTTACAGTGAAATGCTGACTAACAAGCCCTTAACCAACAATACAACAGGTGTAGACCTTACAGTGAAATGCTGACTAACAAGCCCTTAACCAACAATACAACGGGTGTAGACCTTACAGTGAAATGCTTACTAACAAGCCCTTAACCAACAATACAACAGGTGTAGACCTTACAGTGAAATGCTTACTAACAAGCCCTTAACCAACAATACAACAGGTGTAGACCTTACAGTGAAATGCTTACTAACAAGCCCTTAACCATCAATACAACAGGTGTAGACCTTACAGTGAAATGCTTACTAACAAGCCCTTAACCAACAATACAACAGGTGTAGACCTTACAGTGAAATGCTTACTAACAAGCCCTTAACCAACAATACAACAGGTGTAGACCTTACAGTGAAATGCTGACTAACAGGCCCTTAACCAACAATACAACAGGTGTAGACCTTACAGTGAAATGCTTACTAACAAACCCTTAACCAACAATACAACAGGTGTAGACCTTACAGTGAAATGCTTACTAACAAGCCCTTAACCAACAATACAACAGGTGTAGACCTTACAGTGAAATGCTTACTAACAAGCCCTTAACCAACAATACAACAGGTGTAGACCTTACAGTGAAATGCTTACTAACAAGCCCTTAACCAACAATACAACAGGTGTAGACCTTACAGTGAAATGCTTACTAACAAGCCCTTAACCAACAATACAACAGGTGTAGACCTTACAGTGAAATGCTTACTAACAAGCCCTTAACCAACAATACAACAGGTGTAGACCTTACAGTGAAATGCTTACTAACAAGCCCTTAACCAACAATACAACAGGTGTAGACCTTACAGTGAAATGCTTACTAACAAGCCCTTAACCAACAATACAACAGGTGTAGACCTTACAGTGAAATGCTTACTAACAAGCCCTTAACCAACAATACAACCGGTGTAGACCTTGTATGTGTGAGTGTGTGTGTGTTGGAGTGGCAGTGTAGTATGTGTGTGTGATTAACTTAACATTTGATTAACTGTTCAGCAGTCTTATGGCTTTGCGGTAGAAGCTATTCAGGAGCCTTTTGGACCCAGACTTGTCTCTCCGGTACCGCTTGTTGTGAAGCAGCAGAGGGAACAGTCTATGACTTGGTTGGCTGTAGTGACAATTTTTAGGGCTTTCCTCTGACACCGCCTAGTATATAAGTCCTGGTGTAGAGGTCCTGGATGGCAGGGAGCTCGACCCCAGTGATGTACTGGGCCGTACGCACCACCTTCTGTAGTGCCTTGTGGTTGGATGCCGAGCAGTTGCCGTACCAGGCGGTGATGCAACCAGTCAAGATGCTCTCGATGGTGCAGCTTTATAACTTTTTGAAGATTGTATTGTATGAAAAGTGCTGTATAAATATTACTATTGGTATATGAATATAATTGTTCTTATTGTTAAAGGGTTTCAACGAATCAGCTGGCTGGAGAGCTACCTGGATTTCCTGACAGAGAGGAACCTCTCCACTACCAGCCAATCACGTGATAGTTTTACACGGACGCTCCGCCTCTCCTTCCTTCGCCAGCCTCAATTTGCTCATTTTGCCGATGATATCATCTTTGCTGAGCGTGATGAAGGGGAGGAGCCAGAGATGGCCGCGTCACGTGTCTTCCTGGTTGCCAAGACAACGGAGAACAAGAGGGAGGAGATGTCCGTCCTATTGGACACGCTGAGGCGTCTGTCTCTGACATCACGCGTCCGCTTTCTCATCTTCAACCCCTCCTTCGTCTACCTGGACAGGTGGGCCGGGAGTGTGTGTGTGAGTGCGTGTGTATGTGCAAATGTGTTTGTGTGTGTTTGTGTGTGCGCGCATATGTGTGTGTGTGTGCGGATGTGTGGGAGAAAAGAGGAGAGAGCTGTCCCTCTCTCATCCTCTTTCCCTGTCTCCCTCTCTCTACCTCCTCTCTACCTGTCTACCCCTCTCTACCTGTCTACCCCTCTCTACCTCCTCTCTACCTCCTCTCTACCTCCTCTCTACCCCCTCTCTACCCCTCTCTACCTCCTCTCTCCTCCTCTCTACCCCTCTCTACCTCCTCTCTATCCCTCTCCCCCTCTCTACCTCCTCTCTCCTCCTCTCTACCTCCTCTCTACCTCCTCTCTACCTCTCTCCTCCTCTCTACCCCTCTCCCCCTCTCTACCTCTCTCTACCTGTCTCCCCCTCTCTACCCCTCTCTACCTCCTCTCTATCCCTCTCCCCCTCTCTACCTCCTCTCTATCCCTCTCCCCCTCTCTACCTCCTCTCTATCCCTCTCCCCCTCTCTACCTCCTCTCTCCTCCTCTCTACCTCTCTCTACCTCCTCTCTCCTCCTCTCTACCTCTCTCTACCTGTCTCCCCCTCTCTACCCCTCTCTACCTCCTCTCTATCCCTCTCCCCCTCTCTACCTCCTCTCTACCTCCTCTCTACCTCCTCTCTACCTCCTCTCCTCCTCTCTACCTCTCTCTCCTCCTCTCTATCTCTCTCTACCTGTCTCCCCCTCTCTACCCCTCTCTACCTCCTCTCTATCCCTCTCCCCCTCTCTCCCCCTCTCTCCCCCTCTCTACCTCCTCTCTACCTCCTCTCTACCTCCTCTCCTCCTCTCTACCTCTCTCTCCTCCTCTCTACCTCTCTCTACCTGTCTCTACCCCTCTCTACCTCTCTCTCTACCTCCTCTCTACCTCCTCTCTACCTCCTCTCTACCTCTCTCTACCTCCTCTCTACCCCTCTCTACCTCTCTCTACCCCTCTCTACCTCTCGCTCTTCCTCTCCCCTCTCTCCACCCTCTCTACCTCTCCCCTCTCTCCCCCTCTCTACCTCTCTCTCCTCCTCTTTCCTTTCCCCCCCTCTCTACCTCTTTTTCTCTCCATCTCTCTCTCTCTCTCTCTCTAGGTATGCTACAGCGGTGAGCTCTCCTCTGCGCCACTCCCTCATGGCCGTGTTGTTCCTGCTGGGTCTGTCTTCTCTAGCAGTAGTGGAGCCCCTAGTGGCTGTGTGGCTCAGTCTCACCCTCCTCTCTGTTCAGTTTGGTGTTCTGGGCTTCATGACACTATGGGGAGTGGAGCTGGACTGTGTGTCTGTGTTATGTCTGATCTCAGCCCTGGGTCACTCTGCAGACTGCTGTGGTCCTCTACTGGCCACCTTCTCCTCTGGCCGGGGGGACAGCAGGACCGTGTGGGTCAGACTGGCGTTGGAGAGACATGGAGTCCCTTCTTTTCAGACGTTGATCTGCTACACCGCAGCGCTGCTCCCTCTGGCAGCCGTACGCTCCAACCTGACCCGCTCGCTGTTCCGTTGCCTAGTGCTGACAGCGTTCTGTTCAGCGCTCCATGCCTTGGCCTTCCTGCCCACGCTGCTCACCTTCCTGCCGCCCGCCAAGAAGACAGGAAGTAGTCAGGGAGACAGAGGTGAAGGGGAGGGGCTTAGAGAGGAAGTGGAGTGTGTCGAGATGGTTGACAGCACCAGGGTGGTCGACCAGATCACCACCGTCTGACCAACAGGATGTGATGTCACAGGTTATGATGGGGTCACTGAGGAGATGTTACCATGGCTACTAGCCTCTGTTGGCTGACGCATCACGGGTGTGGCCAATCAGAGCAAGGAATCAACATGCTGCATTTTCACATAGAGAGAGGAAGAAAACTAAGAAAGAGAGAGAGAGAGAGAGAGAGAGAGAGAGAGAGAGAGAGAGAGAGAGAGAGAGAGAGAGAGAGAGAGAGAGAGAGAGAGAGAGAGAGAGAGAGAGCATGCCCCCCCCCCCCCAATCTTCTGGATCTACTGCAATCTGGATCTACTGAACACTGGACCTATTGCAGTCTGGAGCTACTGCAGATTGAATCTACTGAACACTGGATCTAATGCAAGCTGAATCTACTGAACACTGGATCTACTGAACACTGGATCTACTGAACACTGGATCTACTGAACACTGGATCTACTGAACACTAGATCTACTGAACACTGGATCTACTGAACACTGGATCTAATGCAAGCTGAATCTACTGAACACTGGATCTACTGAACACTGGATCTACTGAACACTGGATCTACTGAACACTGGATCTACTGAACACTAGATCTACTGAACACTGGATCTACTGAACACTGGATCTACTGAACACTGGATCTACTGAACACTGGATCTACTGAACACTGGATCTACTATGGTCTCACAGAGACTTTGACGTCAATAAGAGTTTCCTGTGTCAATGCAGGAAAGGTTTTAGTCATGTCAGAAACCCTTCATGAACTATTTTCCAATCAGAGACTTCTAATCCTGTATGAGAGGGACGCCAGTCAGTTGTCATAGTAACTAAGGACCTGTGGAACACTGTATGTTACATTCACCTCTTAATCATCTGTTTATCCCAAACTCCACATAAAATCGTATTACAGGTAATAGAGGACCAGTGATATCATATAGAGCTCCACAGTGGAGGTGTCATAATACCCATAAAACCTAGTGGTCAAACAGGGAAATGGTTCAAATAGTTTTACCACCATTCATTTTTCTCATAGGGGATTTAGAAACACTTAAAATGAGGGCTTTGTTTCATGTAGGCTTACCCTGGTGTGATCTTTTGATAACCATGTAAATCTCTCTAGGACTAGGACTTTTATCAATATATTTGGCTCTATTTCCTTTCAGATTCTAATTAGCATCAAAGTAGACATAATACAAATCCCTGCAAGTCATCTTGTTTCAGGGACTCTTCTCCAGGTTCATCTCTCTGTAGGTGATAGCTTTGTTATGGAAGGTCTGGAATTCGCTTCCTTTTTTATTTAACAAGACAAGTCAGTTAAGAACAAATTCTTGTTTACAATGATGGCCAAACCTGGAGGACGCTGGGCCAAATGTTCACCGCCCTATGGCACTTCTAATCACAGCCAGATGTGATGCAGCAGCCTGGATTCGAACCAGGGACTGCAGTGACACCTCTTGCACTGAGATGCAGTGCCTTAGACTGCTGCGCCACTCTGGAGCCCTTTTAGGTGGTTGTAGAATTTAACAGCTCCAAGCTCCTGCATGTCATCTCTAGCTGACACATTTGCTAACAGGTCAATTTAAAACATAAACAAGACAGTTAACAGAATTGTCAATTTAATGAAATTTAGCCATTTTATTCATTACTACATAACATTAGATAGTTAATCCAGAGATTCTTACCTTTGCCTCGATTTGGCAGTTTAGTCCAGATCATCATGGCATTTGTAGTTCTTTATGAATCGGTTACATAACGTCATGCCAGGGTAAGACTACACAAAACAGCCCTTATTTGAAATCCCTTATGGGAAAAATGAATAGTGGAAAAACGATTGGAACAATTTCCCAGTCTTATGGGTATTATGAAATATTGTGGTACTCTATAACAGGTAATAGTAGATCAGTGGTACCATATTACAGCTACAGTAATAGAGGAGCAGTGATACCGTAGTACAGCTAATAGAGGAGCAGTTATACAGTTTTACAGATAATAGAGGAGCAGTGATACCATAGTACAGCTAATAGAGGAGCAGTAATACCATATTACAGCTAATAGAGGAGCAGTGATACCATAGTACAGCTAATAGAGGAGCAGTGATACCATAGTACAGCTAATAGAGGAGCAGTGATACCGTAGTACAGCTAATAGAGGAGCAGTCATACTGTATTACAGCTAGAGTAATAGAGGAGCAGTGCTACAGTATTACAGGTAATAGAGGAGCAGTGCTACAGTATTACAGGTAATAGAGGAGCAGTGATACAGTATTACAGGTAATAGAGGAGCAGTGATACCGTATTACAGCTAATAGAGGAGCAGTGCTACAGTATTACAGGTAATAGAGGAGCAGTGATACCGTATTACAGGTAACTGAGGAGCAGTGATACCGTATTACAGGTAATAGAGGAGCAGTGATACCGTATTACAGCTAATAGAGGAGCAGTGCTACAGTATTACAGGTAATAGAGGAGCAGTGATACCGTATTACAGGTAATAGAGGAGCAGTGATACCGTATTACAGGTAATAGAGGAGCAGTGATACCATATTACAGGTACAGTAACTGAGGAGCAGTGATACCGTATTACAGATAATAGAGGAGCAGTGATACCGTATTACTGGTAATAGAGGAGCGATGATACAGTATTACAGCTAATAGAGGAGCAGTGATACCGTATTACTAGTAATAGAGGAGCAGTGATACAGTATTACAGGTAATAGAGGAGCAGTGATACCGTATTACAGCTAATAGAGGAGCAGTGATACTGTATTACAGCTACAGTAATAGAGGAGCAGTGATAACATAGTACAGTAATAGAGGAGCAGTGATACAGTATTACAGGTAATAGAGGAGCAGTGATACCGTATTACTGGTAATAGAGGAGCAGTGATATCGTATTACAGGTAATAAAGGAGCAGTGATACTGTATTACAGCTACAGTAATAGAGGAGCAGTGATAACATAGTACAGTAATAGAGGAGCAGTGATACAGTATTACAGGTAATAGAGGAGCAGTGCTACAGTATTACAGGTAACTGAGAAGCAGTGATACCGTATTACAGGTAATAGAGGAGCAGTGATACCGTATTACAGGTAACTGAGGAGCAGTGATACCGTATTACAGGTAATAGAGGAGCAGTGATACCGTATTACAGGTAACTGAGGAGCAGTGATACAGTATTACAGGTAATAGAGGAGCAGTGATACCGTAGTACAGCTAATAGAGGAGCAGTGATACCGTATTACAGGTACAGTAATAGAGGATCAGTGATACAGTATTACAGGTAATAGAGGAGCAGTGATACCGTAGTACAGCTAATAGAGGAGCAGTGATACCATATTACAGGTACAGTAATAGAGGAGCAGTGATACCGTATTACAGGTAACTGAGGAGCAGTTATACAGTATTACAGGTAATAGAGGAGCAGTGATACCATATTACAGGTAACTGAGGAGCAGTGATACCGTATTACAGGTAATAGAGGAGCAGTGATACCATATTACAGGTACAGTAATAGAGGAGCAGTGATACCGTATTACAGGTAATAGAGGAGCAGTGATACCATATTACAGGTACAGTAATAGAGGAGCAGTGATACCGTATTACAAGTAATAGAGGAGCAGTGATACCGTAGTACAGCTTATAGAGGAGCAGTGATACCGTATTACAGGTAACTGAGGAGCAGTGATACCATATTACAGGTACAGTAATATTTTTTTTATTTTTTTATTTCACCTTTATTTAACCAGGTAGGTCAGTTGAGAACAAGTTCTCATTTGCAACTGTGACCTGGCCAAGACAAAGCAAAGCAGTGCGACAAAAACAACAACACAGAGTTACACAGTAAACAAACATAGTCAAAAACACAATAGAAAATCTACATACAGAGTGCAAAATGTAGTGCAAAAGGTTAGGAGGTAGGACAATAAATAGACCATAGTGGTGAAATAAATTACAGATTAGCATTAACACAGGAATGAAGGATGTGCAAATTATGATGTGCAAATAGAGATACTGGAGTGCAAGATTAGCGAAAATAATAAAAATAAATATGGGGATGAGGTAGTAGTGTGGGCTATTTACAGAAGGGCTATATACAGGTGCAGTGATCGATAAGCAGCTTTGACAGCTGATGCTTAAAGTTAGTGAGGTAGATAGGAACCTCTAGCTTCAATGATTTTTGCAATTCGTTCCAGTCATTGGCAGCAGCGAACTGGAAGGAATGGCGGCCAAAGGAGGTGTTGGCTTTGGGGGTGGCCAGTGAAATATACCTGCTGGAGCGCATGCTACGGGTGGGTGTTGCTATGGTGACCAGCGAGCTGAGATAGGGCGGGGATTTGCCTAATAAAGACTTATAGATGACCTGGAGCCAGTGGGTTTGGCGACGAATATGTAGTGAGGGCCAGCCAACGAGAGCGTACAGGTCGCAGTGGTGGGTAGTATATGGGGCTTTGGTAACAAAACGGATGGCACTGTGATAGACTACATCCAATTTGCTGAGTAGAGTGTTGGAGGCGAATTTGTAAATGACATCGCCGAAATCAAGGATCGGTAGGATAGTCAGTTTTACAAGGGCATGTTTGGCAGCATGAGTGAAGGAGGCTTTGTTGCGAAATAGGAAGCCAATTCTGGATTTAATTTTGGATTGGAGATGGTTGATGTGAGTCTGGAAGTTGAGTTTACAGTCTAACCAGACGCCTAGGTATTTGTAGGAGTCCACGTATTCTAAGTCGGACCCGTCGAGAGTAGTGATGATAGTCCGGTGGGCGGGTGCGGGCAGCGTTCGATAGAAAAGCATGCATTTCGTTTTACTAGCATTTAAGAGCACGGAAGGAGTGTTGTATGACATTGAAGCTTGTTTGAAGGTTAGTAAACACAGTGTCCAAAGAGGGGCCAGATGTATACAGAATGGTGTCGTCTACGTAGAGATGGATCAGAGAGTCACCAGCAGCGAGAGTGACATCGTTGATGTATATAGAGAAAAGGGTTGGCCCAAGAATTGAACCCTGTGGCACCCCCATAGAAACTGCCAGAGGATCGTACAATAGGCCCTCCGATTTGACACACTGAACTCTGTCTGCGAAGTAGTTGGAGAACCAGGCAAGGCAGTCACTTGAGAAACCAAGGCTGTTGAGTCTGCCAATAAGAATGCGGTGATTGACAGAATCGAAAGCCTTGGCCAGGTCGATGAAGACGGCTGCACAGTACTGTCTTTTATCGATGGCAGTTATGATATCGTTCAGTACCTTGAGCGTAGTTGAGGTGCACCCATGACCAGCTCGGAAACCAGATTGCATAGCAGAGAAGGTACGGTGGGATTCGAAGTGGTCAGTTATCTGTTTGTTAACTTGGCTTTCGAAGACTTTAGAAAGGCAGGGCAGGATGGATATAGGTCTATAACAGTTTGGGTCTAGAGTGTCTCCCCCTTTGAAGAGGGGGATGACCGCGGCAGCTTTCCAATCTCTAGGGATCTCAGACGATACGAAAGAGATGTTGAACAGGCTAGTGATAGGTGTTGCAACAATTTTGGCTGATAATTTCAGAAAGAGAGGGTCCAGATTGTCTAGCCCAGCAGATTTGTAGGGTTCCAGATTTAGCAGCTCTTTCAGAACATCAGCCGTATGGATTTGGGTGAAGGAGAAGCGGGGGGGTGCTTGGGCAAGTAGCTGCCAGGGGCACAGAGCTGTTGGCCGGGGTAGGGGTAGCCAGGTGGAAAGCATGGCCAGCCGTAGCAAAATGCTTATTGAAATTTTCGATAATCGTGGATTTATCGATGGTGACAGTGTTTCCGAGCCTCAATGCAGTGGGCAACTGGGAGGAGATGCTCTTATTCTCCATGGACTTTACAGTGTCCCAGAACGTTTTGGAGTTAGTACTACAGGAAGCAAATTTCTGTTTGAAAAAGCTGGCCTTTGCTTTTCTAACTGACTGTGTATATTTGTTCCTGACTTCCCTGAATAGCTGCATATTGCTGGGGCTATTCGATGCTAATGCAGTGGCCACAGGATGTTTTTGTGTTGGTCAAGTGCAGTCAAGTCTGGGGTGAACCAAGGGCTATATCTGTTCTTAGTTCTACGTTTTTTGAAAGGGGCAATGCTTATTTAGGATGATGAGGAAAGCACTTTTAAAGAACAACCAGGCGTCCTCTACTGACGGGATGAGGTCAATATCCTTCCAGGATACCTGGGCCAGGTCGAATAGAAAGGCCTGCTCGTAGAAGTGTTTTAGGGAGCGTTTGACAGTGATAAGGGGTGGTCATTTGACCGCTGACCCATTGCGAACGCAGGCGATGAGGCAGTGATCGCTGAGATCCTGGTTGAAAACAGAGGAGGTGTATTTGGAGGGCAAGTTAGTCAGGATGATATCAATGATGGTACCCATGTTTACGGATTTTGGGTTGTACCTGGTGAGTTCCTTGATAATTTGTGTGAGATTGAGGGCATCTAGCTTAGATTGAAGGACAGCCGGGGTGTTAAGCATATCCCAGTTCAAGTCACCTAACAGTACAAACTCTGAAGATAGATGGGGGGCAATCAATTCACATATGGAGTCCAGGGCACAGCTGGGGGCTGAGGGGGGTCTGTAACAGGCGGCAACAGTGAGAGACTTATTTCTGGAAAGGTGGATTTTTAAGAGTAGAAGCTCAAACTGTTTGGGCACAGACCTGGACAGTATGACAGAACTCTGCAGGTTATCTCTGCAGTAGATTGCAACTCCGCCACCTTTGGCAGTTCTATCTTGACGGGAAATGTTGTAGTTGGGGATGGAAATTTCCAAATTTTTGGTGGCCTTCCTGAGCCAGGATTCAGACATAGCTAGGACATCCGGGTTGGCGGAGTGTGCTAAAGCAGTGAATAAATCAAACTTAGGGAGGCTTCTAATGTTAACATGCATGAAACCAAGGCTTTTACGGTTACAGAAGTCAACAAATGAGGGCGCCTGGGGAATAGGTGTAGTACTGGGGGCTACAGGACCTGGGTTTACCTCTACATCACCAGAGGAACAGAGGAGGAGTAGAATCAGTATTCGGCTAAGGGCTTTAAGAACCGGACGTCTAGTACGTTGGGTACAGAGAATTAAAAGAGCAGATTTCTGGGCGTGGTGGAATAGATTGACGGCATAATGTATAGACAAGGGTATAGTAGGATGTGAGTTCAGTGGAGGTAAACCTAGGCGTTGGGTAATGAAGAGAGAGGTAGCATCTCTGGAGACACCAGTTAAGCCGGGTGAGGTCTCCGCATGTGTGGGGGGAGGAACAAAGGAGCTATCAGAGGCCAGTTGAGCAGGACTGGGGGCTCTACAGTGAAATAAAACAATAATAGCTAACCTGAACAGCAAAAGACAAGGCATATTGAAATAAGAAAGGGGCATAAAAACAAACAGTTAATGAGGGGCAAAAAAATAACAGTTAATTAAGAGGGTATAGAGGAGCAGTGATAACCATATTACAGGTACAGCTAATACAGGAGAAGTGATACAGTATTACAGGTAACTGAGGAGCAGTGATACCGTATTACAGGTAACTGAGGAGCAGTGATACCGTATTACAGGTAACTGAGGAGCAGTGCTACAGTATTACAGGTAATAGAGGATCAGTGATACAGTATTACAGGTAATAGAGGAGCAGTGATACAGTGTTACTGGTAATAGAGGAGCAGTGATAAAGTATTACAGGTAATAGAGGAGCAGTGATACCATATTACAGCTAATAGCGGAGCAGTGATACAGTATTACAGGTAATAGAGGAGCAGTGATACAGTATTACAGGTAATAGAGGAGCAGTGATACAGTATTACTGGTAATAGAGGAGCAGTGATAAAGTATTACTGGTAATAGAGGATCAGTGATACAGTATTACAGGTAATAGAGGAGCAGTGATACCGTATTACAGCTAATAGCGGAGGAGAAGTGATACAGTATTACAGGTAATAGAGGAGCAGTGATACAGTATTACAGGTAATAGAGGAGCAGTGATACGATATTACAGGTAATAGAGGAGCAGGTTTACCGTATTACAGATAGGAGCAGTGATACCGTATTACAGCTAATAGCGGAGCAGTGATACAGTATTACAGGTAATAGAGGAGCAGTGATACAGTATTACAGGTAATAGAGGAGCAGTGATACCATATTACAGGTAATAGAGGAGCAGTGATACCATATTACAGGTAATAGAGGAGCAGTGATACATTATTACAGGTAATAGAGGAGCAGTGATACCGTATTACAGGTAATAGAGGAGCAGTGATACCGTATTACAGGTACAGTAATAGAGGAGCAGTGATACCGTATTACAGGTAATAGAGGAGCAGTGATACAGTATTACAGGTAATAGAGGAGCAGTGATACAGTATTACAGGTAATAGAGGAGCAGTGATACTGTATTACAGGTAATAGAGGAGCAGTGATACCGTATTACAGGTAATAGAGGAGCAGTGATACCATATTACAGGTAATAGAGGAGCAGTGATACAGTATTACTAGTAATAGAGGAGCAGTGAAACAGTATTACTAGTAATAGAGGAGCAGTGCTACAGTATTACAGGTAATAGAGGAGCAGTGATACAGTATTACAGCTAATAGAGGAGCAGTGCTTTATGGTATGTATTACAGCTAACAGAGGAGCAGTGACACCGTATTACAGCTAATAGAGGAGCAGTGATACCGTATTACAGGTAACTTAGGAGCAGTGATACCGTATTACAGGTAATAGAGTAGCAGTGATACCATATTACAGGTAACTGAGGAGCAGTGATACAGTATTACTGGTAATAGAGGAGCAGTGATACCGTATTACAGGTACAGTAATAGAGGATCAGGTTTACCGTATTACAGGTAATAGAGGAGCAGTGATACCATATTACAGGTAATAGAGGAGCAGTGATACAGTATTACTAGTAATAGAGGAGCAGTGAAACAGTATTACTAGTAATAGAGGAGCAGTGCTACAGTATTACAGGTAATAGAGGAGCAGTGATACAGTATTACAGCTAATAGAGGAGCAGTGCTTTACGGTATGTATTACAGCTAACAGAGGAGCAGTGACACCGTATTACAGCTAATAGAGGAGCAGTGATACCGTATTACAGGTAACTTAGGAGCAGTGATACCGTATTACAGGTAATAGATTAGCAGTGATACCATATTACAGGTAACTGAGGAGCAGTGATACAGTATTACTGGTAATAGAGGAGCAGTGATACCGTATTACAGGTACAGTAATAGAGGAGCAGTGATACAGTATTACAGGTAACTGAGGAGCAGTGATACCGTATTACAGGTACAGTAATAGAGGAGCAGTGATACAGTATTACAGGTAACTGAGGAGCAGTGATACAGTATTACAGGTAACTGAGGAGCAGTGATACCGTATTACAGGTACAGTAATACAGGAGCAGTGATACCGTATTACAAGTAATAGAGGAGCAGTGATACAGTATTACAGGTAATAGAGGAGCAGGTTTACCGTATTACAGGTAACTGAGGAGCAGTGATACCGTATTACAGGTAATAGAGGAGCAGGATTACCGTATTACAGATAGGAGCAGTGATACTATATTACAGGTAATAGAGAAGCAGGTTTACCGTATTACAGGTAATAGAGGAGCAGTGATACCGTCTTACAGGTAACTGAGGAGAAGTGATACCGTATTACAGGTAATAGAGGAGCAGGTTTACTGTATTACAGATCGGAGCAGTGATACCGTATTACAGGTAATAGAGGAGCAGGTTTACCGTATTACAGGTAATAGAGGAGCAGGTTTACCGTATTACAGGTAATAGAGGAGCAGTGATACCATATTACAGGTAATAGAGGACGAGTGATACCATTTTACAGCTAATAGCGGAGCAGTGATACAGCATAACAGGTAATAGAGGAGCAGTGATACAGTATTACAGGTAATAGAGGAGCAGTGATACCGTATTACAGGTAATAGAGGAGCAGTGATACGATATTACAGGTAATAGAGGAGCAGGTTTACCGTATTACAGATAGGAGCAGTGATACCGTATTACAGGTAATAGAGGAGCAGGTTTACAGTATTACAGATAGAGGAGCAGTGATACCGTATTACAGGTAATAGAGGACGAGTGATACCATATTACAGGTAATAGAGGAGCAGTGATACAGTATTACAGATAATAGAGGAGCAGTGATACAGTATTACAGGTAATAGAGGAGCAGGTTTACCGTATTACAGGTAATAGAGGAGCAGGTTTACCGTATTACAGATCGGAGCAGTGATACCGTATTACAGGTAATAGAGGAGCAGTTTTACCGTGTTACAGGTAATAGAGGAGCAGTGATACAGTATTACTGGTAATAGAGGAGCAGTGATACAGTATTACTGGTAATAGAGGAGCAGTGATACAGTATTACAGGTAATAGAGAAGCAGTGATACCATATTACAGGTAATAGAGGAGCAGTGATACATTATTACAGCTAATAGAGTAGCAGTGATACCATATTACAGGTAATAGAGGAGCAGTGATACAGTATTACAGCTAATAGAGGAGCAGTGATACAGTATTACTGGTAATAGAGGAGCAGTGATACAGTGTTACTGGTAATAGAGGAGCAGATTTACAGTATTACAGATAGAGGAGCAGTGATACAGTATTACAGGTAATAGATGAGCAGGTTTACCGTATTACAGATAGATTAGCAGTGATACCGTATTACAGGTAATAGAGGAGCAGGTTTACCGTATTACAGGTAATAGAGGAGCAGTGATACCATATTACAGGTAATAGAGGAGCAGTGATACAGTATTACTAGTAATAGAGGAGCAGTGAAACAGTATTACTAGTAATAGAGGAGCAGTGCTACAGTATTACAGGTAATAGAGGAGCAGTGATACAGTATTACAGCTAATAGAGGAGCAGTGCTTTACGGTATGTATTACAGCTAACAGAGGAGCAGTGACACCGTATTACAGCTAATAGAGGAGCAGTGATACCGTATTACAGGTAACTTAGGAGCAGTGATACCGTATTACAGGTAATAGAGTAGCAGTGATACCATATTACAGGTAACTGAGGAGCAGTGATACAGTATTACTGGTAATAGAGGAGCAGTGATACCGTATTACAGGTACAGTAATAGAGGAGCAGGTTTACCGTATTACAGGTAATAGAGGAGCAGTGATACCATATTACAGGTAATAGAGGAGCAGTGATACAGTATTACTAGTAATAGAGGAGCAGTGAAACAGTATTACTAGTAATAGAGGAGCAGTGCTACAGTATTACAGGTAATAGAGGAGCAGTGATACAGTATTACAGCTAATAGAGGAGCAGTGCTTTACGGTATGTATTACAGCTAACAGAGGAGCAGTGACACCGTATTACAGCTAATAGAGGAGCAGTGATACCGTATTACAGGTAACTTAGGAGCAGTGATACCGTATTACAGGTAATAGATTAGCAGTGATACCATATTACAGGTAACTGAGGAGCAGTGATACAGTATTACTGGTAATAGAGGAGCAGTGATACCGTATTACAGGTACAGTAATAGAGGAGCAGTGATACAGTATTACAGGTAACTGAGGAGCAGTGATACCGTATTACAGGTACAGTAATAGAGGAGCAGTGATACAGTATTACAGGTAACTGAGGAGCAGTGATACCGTATTACAGGTACAGTAATACAGGAGCAGTGATACCGTATTACAAGTAATAGAGGAGCAGTGATACAGTATTACAGGTAATAGAGGAGCAGTGATACAGTATTACAGGTAATAGAGGAGCAGGTTTACCGTATTACAGGTAACTGAGGAGCAGTGATACCGTATTACAGGTAATAGAGGAGCAGGATTACCGTATTACAGATAGGAGCAGTGATACTATATTACAGGTAATAGAGAAGCAGGTTTACCGTATTACAGGTAATAGAGGAGCAGTGATACCGTCTTACAGGTAACTGAGGAGAAGTGATACCGTATTACAGGTAATAGAGGAGCAGGTTTACTGTATTACAGATCGGAGCAGTGATACCGTATTACAGGTAATAGAGGAGCAGGTTTACCGTATTACAGGTAATAGAGGAGCAGGTTTACCATATTACAGGTAATAGAGGAGCAGTGATACCATATTACAGGTAATAGAGGACGAGTGATACCATTTTACAGCTAATAGCGGAGCAGTGATACAGCATAACAGGTAATAGAGGAGCAGTGATACAGTATTACAGGTAATAGAGGAGCAGTGATACCGTATTACAGGTAATAGAGGAGCAGTGATACGATATTACAGGTAATAGAGGAGCAGGTTTACCGTATTACAGATAGGAGCAGTGATACCGTATTACAGGTAATAGAGGAGCAGGTTTACAGTATTACAGATAGAGGAGCAGTGATACCGTATTACAGGTAATAGAGGACGAGTGATACCATATTACAGGTAATAGAGGAGCAGTGATACAGTATTACAGATAATAGAGGAGCAGTGATACAGTATTACAGGTAATAGAGGAGCAGGTTTACCGTATTACAGGTAATAGAGGAGCAGGTTTACCGTATTACAGGTAATAGAGGAGCAGTGATACCGTATTACAGGTAACTGAGGAGAAGTGATACCGTATTACAGGAGCAGGTTTACCGTATTACAGATCGGAGCAGTGATACCGTATTACAGGTAATAGAGGAGCAGTTTTACCGTGTTACAGGTAATAGAGGAGCAGTGATACAGTATTACTGGTAATAGAGGAGCAGTGATACAGTATTACTGGTAATAGAGGAGCAGTGATACAGTATTACAGGTAATAGAGAAGCAGTGATACCATATTACAGGTAATTGAGGAGCAGTGATACAGTATTACAGGTAATAGAGGAGCAGTGCTACAGTATTACAGCTAATAGAGGAGCAGTGATACCATATTACAGGTAATAGAGGAGCAGTGATACAGTATTACAGCTAATAGAGGAGCAGTGATACAGTATTACTGGTAATAGAGGAGCAGTGATACAGTGTTACTGGTAATAGAGGAGCAGATTTACAGTATTACAGATAGAGGAGCAGTGATACAGTATTACAGGTAATAGAGGAGCAGTGATACAGTGTTACTGGTAATAGAGGAGCAGATTTACAGTATTACAGATAGAGGAGCAGTGATACAGTATTACAGGTAATAGAGGAGCAGTGATACAGTATTACAGGTAATAGAGGAGCTGCTGCATAGCTAATAATTATGATTATAGGGTCAAAAATATGTTAAATACTTTACAGACTTTAGAAATACACCAAAAACAGGATATCAGACTAATGAATAAAATTAAATGTGTTTGAATCCTATATCGACCTTTAGCCCGTTTCCTAGGCCTTCAGTATATCACCCTAATCCCTACATAGTGCACTACTTTGGTCCCGAGCTCTGGATTAGGGATCAGTCTTGTGTTCTGTTGCTGTTTCTGTTGGCTAAAAGAATAAAGATACATGTTTCTGGGTCTCCATGTCTTTTTTGTGTGACGGGCACTCAAGATGTGATGACCACACCCTAGTGTAGACTAGAAGATGTGATGACCACACCCTAGTGTAGACTGGAAGATGTGATGGCCACACCCTAGTGTAGACTAGAAGATGTGATGGCCACACCCCCTAGTGTAGACTAGAAGATGTGATGGCCACACCCTAGTGTAGACTAGAAGATGTTATGGCCACACCCTAGTGTAGACTAGAAGATGTGATGGCCACACCATAGTGTAGACTAGAAGATGTGATGGCCACACCCTCTAGTGTAGACTAGAAGATGTGATGGCCACACCCGCTAGTGTAGACTAGAAGAGGTGATGGCCACACCCTAGTGTAGACTAGAAGATGTGATGGCCTCAGGTACCTTGTGCTGTTTCTATTCCGTTGACGTGACGTCAGTCATTCCTCTGCAAGGATAAGCGAGCTTCAATCTATCTAACTCTTCATCAATCTATCTCTTCATCAATCTAACTAACTCTTCATCAATCTATCTAACTCTTCATCAATCTATCTAACTCTTCGTCAATCTATCTAACTCTTCATCAATCTATCTAACTCTTCATCAATCTATCGAACTCTTCATCAATCTATCTAACGCTTCATCAATCTAACTAACTCTTCATCAATCTAACTAACTCTTCATCAATCTATCTAACTCTTCATCAATCTATCTAACTCTTCATCAATCTAACTAACTCTTCATCAATCTATCTAACTCTTCATCAATCTATCTAACTCTTCATCAATCTCTCTCTCTCTCTCTCTCTCTTTCTCTCACTCAATTCAATTCACTTTCAATTTAAGGGCTTTATCGGCATGGGAAACATATGTTAACATTTAACATGTTAACTTGCCAAAACAAGTGAAATAGATCATAAAAAAAGGTGTAATAAACGATCAAAAAAATAACAGTAAACATTACACTTCAAATGTCATATTATTTAAATATACAGTGTTGTAACAATGTGCAAATAGTTGAAGTACAAATGGGAAAATAAATCAACATAAATATGGGTTGTATTTACATGGTGTTTGTTCTTCACTGGTTGCCCTTATCTTGTGACAACAGGTCACACATCTTGCTGCTGTGATGAACACTGTGGTATTTCACCCAGTAGATATGATGGGAGTTTATCCAAATTGGGTTTGTTTTCTAATTCTTTGTGGATCTGTGTAATCTGAGGGAAATATGTCTCTCTAATATGATCATACATTTGGCAGGAGGTTAGGAAGTGCAGCTCAGTTTCCACCTCATTTTGTGGGCAGTGTGCACATAGCCTGTCTTCTCTTCAGAGCCAGGTCTGCCTACGGCGGCCTTTCTCAATAGCAAGGCTATGCTCACTGAGTCTGTACCAGCTTGCTTAGAGGGCTCTTCTCCAGGTTAATTTCTCTGTAGGTGATGGCTTTGTTATGGAAGGTTTGGGAATCACTTCCGTATAAGTGGTTGTAGAATTGAACAGCTCTTTTCTGGATTTTGTATGAGAGGGATGTCAGTCAGTTGTCATAGTAACTAATGACCTGTGGAACACTGTATGTTACATTCACCTCTTAATCATCTGTTTATCCCAAACTCCACATAAAATCGTATTACAGGTAATAGAGGACCAGTGATATCATATAGAGCTCCACAGTGGAGGTGTCATAATACCCATAAAACCTAGTGGTCAAACAGGGAAATGGTTCAAATAGTTTTACCACCATTCATTTTTCTCATAGGGGATTTAGAAACACTTAAAATGAGGGCTTTGTTTCATGTAGGCTTACCCTGGTGTGATCTTTTGATAACCATGTAAATCTCTCTAGGACTAGGACTTTTATCAATATATTTGGCTCTATTTCCTTTCAGATTCTAATTAGCATCAAAGTAGACATAATACAAATCCCTGCAAGTCATCTTGTTTAGAGCTCTCTCTCTCTCTCTCTCGCTCTGTAGACCACACTATCTACCAAGAGAGTTCTCATCTATATTATTTGTAAACATCTATTTACCACCACAAACCAATGCTGGCACTAAGACCACACTCAACGAACTGTATAAGGCCATAAGCAAACAATAAAATGCTCATCCAGAAGCGGCGCTCCCTAGTGGACAGGGACTTTAATGCAGGCAAACTTAAATCCATTTTATCTCATTTCTACTAGGTGTACAAAAAACACAAAAAACTCTAGATTACTTTTACTCCACAAACAGAGACACATACAAAGCTCTCCCTCGCCCTCCGTTTGGCAAATCTGAACATAATTCTATCCTGATTCCTGCTAACAAGCAAAAACTAAAGCAGGAAGTACCAGTGACTCGCTTGATACGGAAGTGGTCAGATGACGCGGATGCTAAGCTACAGGACTGTTTTGCTGCACAGACTGGAATATGTTCCGGGATTCTTCTGATGGCATTGAGGAGTACACCACATCAGTCACTGGCTTCATCAATAAGTGCATCAATGACGTCGTCCCCACAGTGACCGTACATATATATCCCAATCAGAAGCCATGGATTACATGCAACATCAGCATCAAGCTAAAGGCTAGAGTTGCCGCTTTCAAGGAGCGGGACACCAATCCGAACGCTTCTAAGAAATCCTGCTACTCCCTCAGACGAACCATCAAACAGGCAAAGCGTCAATACAGGACTAAGATTGAATCCTACTACACAGGCTGTGACACTCGTCGGCTTGAAAACTATTACGGACTACAAAGGGAAACCCAGCCGTGAGCTGCCCAGTGACGCGAACTTACCAGATGAGCTAAATGCCTTTTATGCTCGCTTCGAGGCAAGCAACACTGAAGCATGCATGAGAGCACCAGCTGTTCTGGATGACTGTGTGATAACGCTCTCGGTAGCCGATGTAAGCAAGACCTTTAAATAGGTCAACATTCACTAGGCCGCAGCGCCAGATGGATTACCAGGACGTGTACTCAGAGCATGCGCTGACCAACTGGCAAGTGTCTTCACTAACATAGGGTAGGTAACAACACATCTGCCACGCTGATCCTCAACACTGGGGCCCCTCAGAGATGTGTGTTCAGTCCACTCCTGTACTCCCTGTTCACCCACAACTGCGTTGCCAAGCACGACTCCAACACCATCATTAAGTTTGCTGACGACACAACAGTGGTAAGCCTGATCACCGACAACGATGATAGCCTATAGGGAGGAGGTCAGAGACATGGCAGTGTCGTGCCAGTACAACAGACAAAGGAGCTGAATGTGGACTACAGGAAAAGGCGGGCTGAACACGCCCCCATTAACATTGACAGGGCTGTAGTGGAAAGGTTTGAGAGTTTCAAGTTCCTAGGTGTCCACATCAACAACAAACTATCATGGTCCAAACACACCAAGACAGTCTTGAAGAGAATAAGACAACACCTTTCCCCCTCAGGAGACTGAAAAGATTTGGCATGGGTCCTCAGATCCTCAAAAGGTTCTACAGCTGCAACATCGAGAGCATCCTGACTGGTTGCATCTCCGTCTGGTATGTCAACTGCTCGGCATCTGACCGTAAGGCAGTACAGAGGGTAGTGCGTACTGCCCAGTACATCACTGGGGCCAAGCTTCCTGCCATCCAGGACCAATAAATCAAGTTTTATTGGTCACATACACGTGTTTATCAGATGTTATTGTGGGTGTAGTGAAATGCTTGTGCTTCTAGCTCCAACAGTGCAGTAATATCTAACAAGTAATATTTAACACTTTCACAACATAAACCCAAATATCTAAGTAAGGAATGGATTAAGAATATAAACATATATGGATGAGCGATATCAGAGCAGCATGGACTAAGATACAGTAGAATAGTATAGAATAGAGTATATACATACGGACTAAGATACAGTAGAATAGTATAGAATAGAGTATATACATACGGACTAAGATACAGTAGCATAATATAGAATAGAGTATATACATACGGACTAAGATACAGTAGCATAATATAGAATAGAGTATATACATACGGACTAAGATACAGTAGCATAATATAGAATAGAGTATATACATACGGACTAAGATACAGTAGCATAATATAGAATAGAGTATATACATACGGACTAAGATACAGTAGCATAATATAGAATAGAGTATATACATACGGACTAAGATACAGTAGCATAATATAGAATAGAGTATATACATACGGACTAAGATACAGTAGCATAATATAGAATAGAGTATATACATACGGACTAAGATACAGTAGCATAATATAGAATAGAGTATATACATACGGACTAAGATACAGTAGCATAGTATAGAATAGAGTATATACATACGGACTAAGATACAGTAGAATAGTATAGAATAGAGTATATACATACGGACTAAGATACAGTAGCATAATATAGAATACAGTATATACATACGGACTAAGATACAGTAGCATAATATAGAATAGAGTATATACATACGGACTAAGATACAGTAGCATAATATAGAATAGAGTATATACATACGGACTAAGATACAGTAGCATAATATAGAATAGAGTATATACATACGGACTAAGATACAGTAGCATAATATAGAATAGAGTATATACATACGGACTAAGATACAGTAGCATAATATAGAATAGAGTATATACATACGGACTAAGATACAGTAGCATAATATAGAATAGAGTATATACATACGGACTAAGATACAGTAGCATAATATAGAATAGAGTATATACATACGGACTAAGATACAGTAGCATAATATAGAATAGAGTATATACATACGGACTAAGATACAGTAGCATAATATAGAATAGAGTATATACATACGGACTAAGATACAGTAGCATAATATAGAATAGAGTATATACATACGGACTAAGATACAGTAGCATAATATAGAATAGAGTATATACATACGGACTAAGATACAGTAGCATAATATAGAATAGAGTATATACATACGGACTAAGATACAGTAGCATAATATAGAATAGAGTATATACATACGGACTAAGATACAGTAGCATAATATAGAATAGAGTATATACATACGGACTAAGATACAGTAGCATAATATAGAATAGAGTATATACATACGGACTAAGATACAGTAGCATAATATAGAATAGAGTATATACATACGAGATGAGTGATGCAAGATACATAAACATAATTTAAGTGACTAAGATACCGTAGAATAGTATTGAATACAGTTTATACATATGAGATGAGTAATGCAAGATACGAAAACATTATTCAAGTGTTGCATTTCTTAAAGTGGCCAGTGATTTCTGTAAGCAGCAGCCTCTGTTGTGGAAAATCTTCCCTTCTTTTCTTTAAAGTAAGACACGTTCAGAGTTTGTAAAAGTAATATAGACTTTATTACAGCAGCAATATAGTGTGAGGTGGTCTGCAGAGCATCCTGTTCTCCCAGCCTCACTACACTTCTCTATACAACATTTAACATGCATGTTCCTTTAGCATTGACACAAACACAGGTCTCAAAGGAGATGATACATAGTTTCAACCCGTCAACTAGACCAGGGTAATTCAAGGCCTCAGGAGTGTCTGTACAGAACTGAGAAAAGGTTATTGTTTCAGACACTGCTTCAAGCTTGGTGTAATCCGAGCCATATTACTCTTGAGGAAGAGTTTTGTAGCCCGGACATTGAGCTGTTAGCCGTTAGCCTTCTTTGCCATTTCGGGGGATTTTAACCATGTATCTCTCTCTTCAACGCTTCCCACGTTCAAACAGTTCGTGAAGTGCCCAACCAGGAATAATAAAACTCTGGACTTGTTATATGCTAATGTGAAGGATGCATACAACTCCACTGCACTCCCTCCTCTCGGTAGATCGGATCACAACCTTGTCCACCTCACCCCACTCTACAGGCCTCTGGTCCAACAGCAGCCTGCGACCACCAGGACTATTAGGAGATGGTCCCCGGAGGCGAATGAAGCCCTACAGGACTGCTTTGAAACAACAGACTGGGATGTGCTCTGTGAGGCTCATGGGGAGGACATTGATGGATTTACTGACTGCATAACAGACTATATATACATTTTTGTGTAGACAACACTGTACCCACCAGGAAGGTACGCTGTTTTTCACCAGCGACCTGAAGGCCCTGCTAAATGAGAAGTAGAGGGCCTTCAAGGAGGGGGACAAGGACAAATTGAAATGTGTCCAGAGGGAGCTGAAGTTGCGGATTGCTGAGGGGAAGAGAGTGTATAAGGAGAAGATGGAGGACAAGCTGAGGCAGAGCCAGGTGAGAGAGGTGTGGAAGGGTATGAGAAATATCACTGGCTTCAAAAAGTCATACAGTGGGCAGACAGAGGGGACCCAGGACAGAGCCAATGAGCTGAACCAATTTTTTAACAGGTTCGATACTGGCCCTGTCCACCTCCCCTCCAGTTCCCTAGGCCACACACCCCCACGGCTGTCCCACCCCCACTCTGCTCACAGCACCTCTGTTGAGACAATCAGCGACCCCACCTCCGCCCCTGCTCCCCCTGGACTGATCCTCAACACCCTTGCCCCCACCTCCCCACCTGGGCTGGCTTTCACCACCAACCAAGTGAAGAGAGAGCTGGAGAGACTAAATCAGTGGAAAGGGACGGGCCCTGATGGCATCAGCCTTAGAAAGGGTCCTGTGCTGTGGAAAACATCCTGTCCTGAATGACTTCAGACCTGTAGTGCTAACATCCCACATCATGAAGACCCTGGAAAGGTTAATCCTCGCTCACCTAAGACCCCTGGTGTGTACATCACTGGACCCCCTGCAGTTCGCATATCAGCACAACATCGGGGTGGATGATGCAATCATCTACCTTCTACAGAGGGCCTACTCTCACCTGGACAACGCAGGTTGCACTGTGAGGGTTATGTTTTTTTACTTCTCCAGTGCCTTCAACACCATTCAGCCCCTGCCACTGGGTGAGAAGATGAAGAGGATGAAAGTGGAAGCACCCTTAGTCTCCTGGGTCACGGACTACCTGACCGGTAGGCCACAATTTGTGCGACTACAGAGCTGTGTGTCAGAACGGGCATTGAGCAACACAGGGGCCACCCAGGGAACGGTCCTGTCCCCCTTCCTGTTCACCCTCTACACCTCAGACTTCAGATATAACTCTGAAACATGCCACCTACAGAAGTTCTCAGATGACTCTGCTATTGTAGGCTGCATCAGGGGTGGGCAGGAGGAGGAGTACAGGAGCACAATCAGTGACTTAGTGTTGTGGTGTGAGCAGAACCACCTTCAGCTCAACATCAGCAAAACAAAGGAGATGGTGGTGGACTTCAGGAGAACCAAGGCCCAACTGACTACAGTCCCTATACAGGGGATGGATGTGGAAATGGTTGAGTCATACAAGTTCTTGGGGGTCCATATGGACAACAGACTGGAATGGGCTGGTAACACCGGGGCCCTGTACAAAAAGGGCCAGAGCCTACTCTACTTTCTGAGGAGGCTCAGGTCCTTCAACGTGTGCAGTAAACTACTGCATACCTTCTACCAGTCTGTGGTGGCCAGTGCCATCTTTTTTGCAGTGGTGTGCTGGGGAGCAAACATCAAAGCCGGTGATGCTTCTTGGGTAAATAAGCTGATCAGGAAGGCTAGCTCTGTCCTGGGGATGAGCCTTGACACTCTAGAGGAGGTGGCGGAGAGACGGATCCTGGCCAAACTGCTGGCCATCATGGACAACGTCACCCACCCTTTGCACGCTATGGTTATGACGCAGAGGAGCACTTTCAGTCACAGACTGATCCCACCACGGTGTGCCAGAGAGCGCTACAGGAGGTCCTTCCTGCCGGCGGCTATTAGACTATATAATGCCTCACCGGGGTGCCATGCCGTTGGCAACACAGATCTGGAACTGTTGGGGTTTTAGGACCTAGTTTAACAATTATGCATCTATCCGTGAGTAACTCTGGTCCGTCAGCACTCATTCACTCAGGACCTACTTATTCATGCAGGTCTGTATATACATACTCATGTACAGTTGTTATATCATGTCACGTGCAATATTGCAAGTAATTCTTGGACCTAACTTACGTAGGCATTCACTCAGGAATGCATATTAGTATCCTGTCAGTTGCACCTTTTCTCATTGCTTTTAGTATATCGAATGTGCAATACGTGCAGTTGTCTGTAATTAAACCCTGCGCACTAAGGACTGTATTTTAAGGGAATTACTATTATTACCCCAAATGATATCATACACACATTTAGCTATTTAAGTATCTCTTCCTGTCATTTACCTGTACAGTTAATGTAACCATGCAAATATTCAATTACCTGTACATTTAACTGTATATTTACCTGTACAGTTAATGTAACCATGCAAATATTCAATTACCTGTACATTTAACTGTATATTTACCTGTACAGTTAATGTAACCATGAAAATATTAACTTACTTGTTCATTTAACCAGTCTGTATATTAAGTAAACTATTATTACCCTCACTTATATCATACGCACTTTCAGCTATTTAAGTATTTCTCTGCCATCGACCTGTATAGTTAACCATGCAAATACTCCTTATTTATCTGTATCAACTTGCAGTATTTATATTTATCCGCTCTCCGGTATCCCTGAAAATATTAGATTGTCCCGCATTGATGGACACTGTCCATCCAGCAAGGTTTCTTTAAGATGTTTGGTCTCCCTTTGCACCACCTCCATCTAGAGTCTACAGAACATTTCAGCACCGTATTCTCTTTCTTTAGATCGTCAATCTGACGTTGGCTGAATTCTAGACTGGCATATAATGCATTGATGACATGTCGTAGTATATCCAAGATATCAAGTTTGGCAAGCCTTTCATTGATAGATTTCAACAAGTCAACATCCATATCCGTAAACCTCTCCCCACTCTACGCGCGCCCTCTTGCCTGAGGATGGTTTAATGCCATCGTTGATGGTTTAATGCCATCCTTGATGGTTTAATGCCATCGTTGATACCGCTTGGCCAACTTTGCTTTGGTTTGGTTTCCTTAACAGTGCTTGAATCCTCCGAAACTAGCGGCATGTCCATTTGAGTTCGTAAGTATCTCTCGTCAATGAATCGTTCAAGCCCCAGTGGATTCTGGATCATCCAGCGTGTTTGCAGGTAAGGTAAAACAAAAAACAACTGATGTATCTTTCCGGACCTATACAGGCCGTCAGTAGATACACCCAATACAAAAGTACATTTAAACGTTTGTGTACTCACTCCTGCATATTGTATTGAAATATTTGCTGCAAACAATTCACGGAAGGAATGGCAGCGTCGAGTTGGCGAGATAAACTAGGGCTTGCATTTTGGGTTCCACTAAAGGGCAGTGGGACTGATCACCATGGTCAGGGTGTATTCAAAGAATGCTGGGAATATAGCAGGTGTAAACGCAAGGGATGTGGAGCAGGAATATAAAGCAAAGCGGTTACATATGAACTAACAGATCTCGAGATTGGACCGAGTGTTGTATGGAGTACAATTCTAACATGGTTATTTAATCAACCATATGTGGATTTAACATTGGGAGAAAAATACATAAGATTGGTGTGAAGACAATGTAGGAGAAAGAGTAGATCAATACATTAAAAACCCACTCTACTCATATGTAGATGTAAACACAGATGTGGGAGAAAGAGTAGATCAATACATTAAAAACCCATTCTACTCATATGTAGATGTAAACACAGATGTGGGAGAAAGAGTAGATCAATACATTAAAAACCCATTCTACTCATATGTAGATGTAAACACAGACGGGTCAAAGGATCCAAACACTGGACAAACAGGAGCAGGAATTGTTATTCCGGAATTGAAAACTCAAATGTGTAAATTAATTAAGGATTTATCAGTATATTCAACAGAAATGATTGCTATCATATTGGCATTGCAGTGATTAAACCATGGAGGGTAATTATATGTTCAGATTCAGCAGCTGTGTTAAGTAGTTTAAGATCCGGAAAGTCAGGAAGGGAAGATTTGTGGGTAGAGATAATGACAATGGTGATGGGAATACAGAGGAGCGGGGTGGTGGTCCAGTTCTGTTGGGTTCCAGAACATGTGGGTTTACAGGGAAATGAAAAGGCAGATTTAACAGCAAAAGAAGCACTGAGGAGAAATAGAGTAGATGTGGAGGTGAAGTTAAGTAGAGGGGAAGTTAAAACATTGATTAGGAAAAAAGGCCTAGATATGTGGCAAAGGATGTGGGAAGTGAGTAGTAAGGGTAGATTTTACTATAGTATTAGGAAGAATATACAACAAGTTGTGAATCACGGGTGTGCTGGGAATAGAAGAGATGAAGTGGTTCTGGGAAGATTAAGATTTGGACAAACAGGACTGAATTCAACATTGAAATTAATAGGAAAAAATGAAAATGGGATGTGTGATGCATGTTTGGTAAGGGAGACAGTGGAACATGTTGTTATAGTGTCAGTTATATGACACACAGAGAGAAAGACTGTTTGAAGGAGTAAGGAGAGTGGGGCGGAGATGGGGGTTAGATGGTATTTTGGGAAGGAGAGATGGAAGCAGTGAGGTAGATGGGGACATTATATATTTTAGTAGGGAGACTGGTCTGACAATAAGAATATCAGTGAATTGCCATGGATGACCACACTCCTAAACACTAGGTGGCGGTAGATATAAATGATAGTTGCGATCCGCCAAGAAGAAGAAGAAGAAGAAGATGATTTCCGGGACTACAGTCGAAGAAGATGATTTCCGGGACTACAGTGGTAGGGTTGAATGATGTGCGCGGGCAAATCTTTTGTCAACAACGTCTTTGTTTTGCGAACATAGCTATATCTTTTTTACAACCAACAGCTAAGGATACGTGTCTAACTGTAACTTGAAGTTTAGTTTTAGCGTGAAAATACAACATAAATAGTTAAATAATTGGGATAAATGTCGGTAGGTCTGTGCTACGCTAGCTAACCACACCTATGTATTATCTATCTATCTAGCGGGATAAAGACAGATGGCTGACATGGACTCCAAATACCCTCATCTGGTACTTTTTGGTTTTCCTTCTAACCAACTAACCAACTAACTAACCAACCAACTAACCAACCAACTAGATAAGTAACGAGAAGCTACGTTCTGCTAGAAAACTAACTTTACAGAATAATGTGCCGTATACAGTGAAATACTAACTAACTTTACAGAATAATGTGCCGTATACAGTGAAATACTAACTAACTTTACAGAATAATGTGCCGTATACAGTGAAATACTAACTAACTTTACAGAATAATGTGCCGTATACAGTGAAATACTAACTAACTTTACAGAATATTGTGCCGTATACAGTGAAATACTAACTAACTTTACAGAATAATGTGCCGTATACAGTGAAATACTAACTAACTTTACAGAATATTGTGCCGTATACAGTGAAATACTAACTAACTTTACAGAATAATGTGCCGTATACAGTGAAATACTACATAACTTTACAGAATATTGTGCCGTATACAGTGAAATACTAACTAACTTTACAGAATAATGTGCCGTATACAGTGAAATACTAACTAACTTTACAGAATATTGTGCCGTATACAGTGAAATACTAACTAACTTTACAGAATAATGTGCCGTATACAGTGAAATACTAACTAACTTTACAGAATATTGTGCCGTATACAGTGAAATACTAACTAACTTTACAGAATATTGTGCCGTATACAGTGAAATACTAACTAACTTTACAGAATAATGTGCCGTATACAGTGAAATACTAACTAACTTTACAGAATATTGTGCCGTATACAGTGAAATACTAACTAACTTTACAGAATAATGTGCCGTATACAGTGAAATACTAACTAACTTTACAGAATAATGTGCCGTATACAGTGAAATACTAACTAACTTTACAGAATATTGTGCCGTATACAGTGAAATACTAACTAACTTTACAGAATATTGTGCCGTATACAGTGAAATACTAACTAACTTTACAGAATAATGTGCCGTATACAGTGAAATACTAACTAACTTTACAGAATATTGTGCCGTATACAGTGAAATACTAACTAACTTTACAGAATAATGTGCCGTATACAGTGAAATACTAACTAACTTTACAGAATATTGTGCCGTATACAGTGAAATACTAACTAACTTTACAGAATAATGTGCCGTATACAGTGAAATACTAACTAACTTTACAGAATAATGTGCCGTATACAGTGAAATACTAACTAACTTTACAGAATAATGTGCCGTATACAGTGAAATACTAACTAACTTTACAGAATAATGTGCCGTATACAGTGAAATACTAACTAACTTTACAGAATATTGTGCCGTATACAGTGAAATACTAACTAACTTTACAGAATAATGTGCCGTATACAGTGAAATACTAACTAACTTTACAGAATAATGTGCCGTATACAGTGAAATACTACATAACTTTACAGAATATTGTGCCGTATACAGTGAAATACTAACTAACTTTACAGAATAATGTGCCATATACAGTGAAATACTAACTAACTTTACAGAATATTGTGCCGTATACAGTGAAATACTAACTAACTTTACAGAATATTGTGCCGTATACAGTGAAATACTAACTAACTTTACAGAATAATGTGCCGTATACAGTGAAATACTAACTAACTTTACAGAATAATGTGCCGTATACAGTGAAATACTAACTAACTTTACAGAATAATGTGCCGTATACAGTGAAATACTAACTAACTTTACAGAATAATGTGCCGTATACAGTGAAATACTAACTAACTTTACAGAATATTGTGCCGTATACAGTGAAATACTAACTAACTTTACAGAATAATGTGCCGTATACAGTGAAATACTAACTAACTTTACAGAATATTGTGCCGTATACAGTGAAATACTAACTAACTTTACAGAATAATGTGCCGTATACAGTGAAATACTAACTAACTTTACAGAATAATGTGCCGTATACAGTGAAATACTAACTAACTTTACAGAATAATGTGCCGTATACAGTGAAATACTAACTAACTTTACAGAATAATGTGCCGTATACAGTGAAATACTAACTAACTTTACAGAATATTGTGCCGTATACAGTGAAATACTAACTAACTTTACAGAATAATGTGCCGTATACAGTGAAATACTAACTAACTTTACAGAATATTGTGCCGTATACAGTGAAATACTAACTAACTTTACAGAATAATGTGCCGTATACAGTGAAATACTAACTAACTTTACAGAATATTGTGCCGTATACAGTGAAATACTAACTAACTTTACAGAATAATGTGCCGTATACAGTGAAATACTAACTAACTTTACAGAATATTGTGCCTATACAGTGAAATACTAACTAACTTTACAGAATAATGTGCCGTATACAGTGAAATACTAACTAACTTTACAGAATATTGTGCCGTATACAGTGAAATACTAACTAACTTTACAGAATAATGTGCCGTATACAGTGAAATACTACATAACTTTACAGAATATTGTGCCGTATACAGTGAAATACTAACTAACTTTACAGAATAATGTGCCGTATACAGTGAAATGCTAACTAACTTTACAGAATAATGTGCCGTATACAGTGAAATACTAACTAACTTTACAGAATAATGTGCCGTATACAGTGAAATGCTAACTAACTTTACAGAATATTGTGCCGTATACAGTGAAATACTAACTAACTTTACAGAATAATGTGCCGTATACAGTGAAATACTAACTAACTTTACAGAATATTGTGCCGTATACAGTGAAATACTAACTAACTTTACAGAATAATGTGCCGTATACAGTGAAATACTACATAACTTTACAGAATATTGTGCCGTATACAGTGAAATGCTAACTAACTTTACAGAATAATGTGCCGTATACAGTGAAATACTAACTAACTTTACAGAATAATGTGCCGTATACAGTGAAATGCTAACTAACTTTACAGAATATTGTGCCGTATACAGTGAAATACTAACTAACTTTACAGAATAATGTGCCGTATACAGTGAAATACTAACTAACTTTACAGAATATTGTGCCGTATACAGTGAAATACTAACTAACTTTACAGAATAATGTGCCGTATACAGTGAAATACTAACTAACTTTACAGAATATTGTGCCATATACAGTGAAATACTAACTAACTTTACAGAATAATGTGCCGTATACAGTGAAATACTAACTAACTTTACAGAATAATGTGCCGTATACAGTGAAATACTAACTAACTTTACAGAATAATGTGCCGTATACAGTGAAATACTAACTAACTTTACAGAATAATGTGCCGTATACAGTGAAATACTAACTAACTTTACAGAATATTGTGCCGTATACAGTGAAATACTAACTAACTTTACAGAATATTGTGCCGTATACAGTGAAATACTAACTAACTTTACAGAATAATGTGCCATATACAGTGAAATACTATCTAAGTGACTTTAGTTGGATAAGTAGCTGATTGATCTGCCTTGTATCTTCTGACAGACGAGACCTGCTCAGGTGAAGCTGCGTTACCTCTCCAGTAAAGTCAGGTAAGAAACCTATTCTACATAACTTGGTATAGAAATCCTTTCCTAGGCACTAACCTTGTCGTGGTTTGTTGGACAAAGCCTATGAGGAAAATATGGTCCGTCTTAAAGGAGTTTAGGACGTTTGGTTCTATGAGAAAATCTACATCAGCTAATGTCACTTTTTGTGAGTTTCAAAGAGTTTATGTAATAATTTAAAACACAATTCACATAAAGTCTTTGTAATTTAAAGGTCGTGATAACTGACTATTATCGCGTAGAATAAAACTTATAAAATCTCCTATTTAATTTTTTATTTATCCTTTATTTAACCAGGCAAGTCAGTTAAGAACTAATTCTTATTTACAATGACAGCCAAACCTGGACGACGCTGGGCCAATTGTGCACCGCCCTATGGTTGTGATACAGTCTGGATACGAACCAGGCTGTCTAGTGACGCCTCATGTCATATTTGGACTAGATAATGCTGAACAAGGTTGGAATGTTACATAAATTCAACAAAATATAATAATTTATTAATTTGACAAATAAATAAAAATCTGTTGAAATCACACCGGATGCATTATTTTATTTATTTATTTATCTATCTAGGCAAGTCGGGTAAGGACAACATTTTATTTGCATTGATGGCCTACCCTGGCCAAAACCCTCTCCTAACCCGGACGGCGCAGGGCCAATTGTGCGCCTCCCTATGGGACTCCCGATCATGCCTCTAGCACTGTGATGCAATGCCTCGGGATTCCAAATGACACTTCAGAATTGCATTGGGGGCGTACTGATAGCGTTCTACGGTCTTGATCCATGAAATGGGGCGTCTGTCTACTCGGTGACACACAGAACAACTATTAGTGTAGCTCTTATTTCCGGGTTGTGACTGGGAAATCACCTCCCCTGCCAGCCTATTGTGAGTATTGACATTCATATTAACTATTTATTAGGATCCCCAATTAGATGTTGCCAAGGCAGCGGCTCCTCTTCCTGGGGTCCAAACAGGAAGCAACACAACAAATAATATACAGGGCCTTCGGAAAGTATTCAGACCCTTGACATTTTCCACATTTTGTTACGTTACAATCTACCCACAATACCCCATAATGACATCAATCTACCCACAATACCCCATAATGACATCAATCTACCCACAATACCCCATAATGACATCAATCTACCCACAATACCCCATAATGACATCAATCTACACACAATACCCCATAATGACATCAATCTACCCACAATACCCCATAATGACATCAATCTACCCACAATACCCCATAATGACATCAATCTACCCACACAATACCCCATAATGACATCAATCTACACACAATACCCCATAATGACATCAATCTACACACAATACCCCATAATGACATCAATCTACCCACAATACCCCATAATGACATCAATCTACCCACAATACCCCATAATGACATCAATCTACACACAATACCCCATAATGACATCAATCTACCCACAATACCCCATAATGACATCAATCTACATACAATACCCCATAATGACATCAATCTACACACAATACCCCATAATGACATCAATCTACCCACAATACCCCATAATGACATCAATCTACCCACAATACCCCATAATGACATCAATCTACCCACAATACCCCATAATGACATCAATCTACCCACAATACCCCATAATGACATCAATCTACATACAATACCCCATAATGACATCAATCTACCCACAATACCCCATAATGACATCAATCTACCCACAATACCCCATAATGACATCAATCTACATACAATACCCCATAATGACATCAATCTACACACAATACCCCATAATGACATCAATCTACCCACAATACCCCATAATGACATCAATCTACACACAATACCCCATAATGACATCAATCTACATACAATACCCCATAATGACATCAATCTACACACAATACCCCATAATGACATCAATCTACACACAATACCCCATAATGACATCAATCTACCCACAATACCCCATAATGACATCAATCTACCCACAATACCCCATAATGACATCAATCTACCCACAATACCCCATAATGACATCAATCTACCCACAATACCCCATAATGACATCAATCTACCCACAATACCCCATAATGACACAATACCCCATAATGACATCAATCTACCCACAATACCCCATAATGACATCAATCTACATACAATACCCTATAATGACATCAATCTACACACAATACCCCATAATGACACAATACCCCATAATGACATCAATCTACATACAATACCCCATAATGACACAATACCCCATAATGACACAATACCCCATAATGACATCAATCTACATACAATACCCCATAATGACACAATACCCCATAATGACACAATACCCCATAATGACATCAATCTACATACAATACCCCATAATGACATCAATCTACATACAATACCCCATAATGACATCAATCTACCCACAATACCCCATAATGACATCAATCTACCCACAATACCCCATAATGACATCAATCTACCCACAATACCCCATAATGACATCAATCTACATACAATACCCTATAATGACACAATACCCCATAATGACACAATACCCCATAATGACATCAATCTACATACAATACCCCATAATGACACAATACCCCATAATGACACAATACCCCATAATGACATCAATCTACATACAATACCCCATAATGACACAATACCCCATAATGACATCAATCTACATACAATACCCCATAATGACACAATACCCCATAATGACACAATACCCCATAATGACATCAATCTACCCACAATACCCCATAATGACATCAATCTACACACAATACCCCATAATGACATCAATCTACCCACAATACCCCATAATGACATCAATCTACCCACAATACCCCATAATGACATCAATCTACCCACAATACCCCATAATGACATCAATCTACACACAATACCCCATAATGACATCAATCTACCCACAATACCCCATAATGACATCAATCTACCCACAATACCCCATAATGACATCAATCTACACACAATACCCCATAATGACATAAATCTACCCACAATACCCCATAATGACATCAATCTACCCACAATACCCCATAATGACATCAATCTACCCACAATACCCCATAATGACATCAATCTACACACAATACCCCATAATGACATCAATCTACCCACAATACCCCATAATGACATCAATCTACCCACAATACCCCATAATGACATCAATCTACACACAATACCCCATAATGACATCAATCTACACACAATACCCCATAATGACATCAATCTACCCACAATACCCCATAATGACATCAATCTACCCACAATACCCCATAATGACATCAATCTACACACAATACCCCATAATGACATCAATCTACACACAATACCCCATAATGACATCAATCTACACACAATACCCCATAATGACATCAATCTACACACAATACCCCATAATGACATCAATCTACCCACAATACCCCATAATGACATCAATCTACACACAATACCCCATAATGACATCAATCTACACACAATACCCCATAATGACATCAATCTACACACAATACCCCATAATGACATCAATCTACCCACAATACCCCATAATGACATCAATCTACATACAATACCCCATAATGACACAATACCCCATAATGACACAATACCCCATAATGACATCAATCTACATACAATACCCCATAATGACATCAATCTACACACAATACCCCATAATGACATCAATCTACATACAATACCCCATAATGACATCAATCTACACACAATACCCCATAATGACATCAATCTACACACAATACCCCATAATGACATCAATCTACCCACAATACCCCATAATGACATCAATCTACCCACAATACCCCATAATGACATCAATCTACCCACAATACCCCATAATGACATCAATCTACCCACAATACCCCATAATGACATCAATCTACCCACAATACCCCATAATGACACAATACCCCATAATGACATCAATCTACCCACAATACCCCATAATGACATCAATCTACATACAATACCCTATAATGACATCAATCTACACACAATACCCCATAATGACACAATACCCCATAATGACATCAATCTACATACAATACCCCATAATGACACAATACCCCATAATGACACAATACCCCATAATGACATCAATCTACATACAATACCCCATAATGACACAATACCCCATAATGACACAATACCCCACAATGACATCAATCTACATACAATACCCCATAATGACATCAATCTACATACAATACCCCATAATGACATCAATCTACCCACAATACCCCATAATGACATCAATCTACCCACAATACCCCATAATGACATCAATCTACCCACAATACCCCATAATGACATCAATCTACATACAATACCCTATAATGACACAATACCCCATAATGACACAATACCCCATAATGACATCAATCTACATACAATACCCCATAATGACACAATACCCCATAATGACACAATACCCCATAATGACATCAATCTACATACAATACCCCATAATGACACAATACCCCATAATGACATCAATCTACATACAATACCCCATAATGACACAATACCCCATAATGACACAATACCCCATAATGACATCAATCTACCCACAATACCCCATAATGACATCAATCTACACACAATACCCCATAATGACATCAATCTACCCACAATACCCCATAATGACATCAATCTACCCACAATACCCCATAATGACATCAATCTACCCACAATACCCCATAATGACATCAATCTACACACAATACCCCATAATGACATCAATCTACCCACAATACCCCATAATGACATCAATCTACCCACAATACCCCATAATGACATCAATCTACACACAATACCCCATAATGACATAAATCTACCCACAATACCCCATAATGACATCAATCTACCCACAATACCCCATAATGACATCAATCTACACACAATACCCCATAATGACATCAATCTACACACAATACCCCATAATGACATCAATCTACACACAATACCCCATAATGACATCAATCTACCCACAATACCCCATAATGACATCAATCTACACACAATACCCCATAATGACATCAATCTACACACAATACCCCATAATGACATCAATCTACCCACAATACCCCATAATGACATCAATCTACCCACAATACCCCATAATGACATCAATCTACACACAATACCCCATAATGACATCAATCTACACACAATACCCCATAATGACATCAATCTACACACAATACCCCATAATGACATCAATCTACCCACAATACCCCATAATGACATCAATCTACACACAATACCCCATAATGACATCAATCTACACACAATACCCCATAATGACATCAATCTACCCACAATACCCCATAATGACATCAATCTACACACAATACCCCATAATGACATCAATCTACACACAATACCCCATAATGACATCAATATACACACAATACCCCATAATGACATCAATCTACCCACAATACCCCATAATGACATCAATCTACCCACAATACCCCATAATGACATCAATCTACCCACAATACCCCATAATGACATCAATCTACACACAATACCCCATAATGACATCAATCTACACACAATACCCCATAATGACATCAATCTACACACGATACCCCATAATGACATCAATCTACACACAATACCCCATAATGACATCAATCTACCCACAATACCCCATAATGACATCAATCTACACACAATACCCCATAATGACATCAATCTACCCACAATACCCCATAATGACATCAATCTACCCACAATACCCCATAATGTCATCCATCTACCCACAATACCCCATAATGACATCAATCTACCCACAATACCCCATAATGTCATCCATCTACCCACAATACCCCATAATGACATCAATACCCCATAATGACATCAATCTACCCACAATACCCCATAATGACATCAATACCCCATAATGACATCAATCTACCCACAATACCCCATAATGACATCAATACCCCATAATGACACAATACCCCATAATGACATCAATCTACACACAATACCCCATAATGACATCAATCTACACACAATACCCCATAATGACATCAATCTACATACAATACCCCATAATGACATCAATCTACCCACAATACCCCATAATGACATCAATCTACCCACAATACCCCATAATGACATCAATCTACCCACAATACCCCATAATGAAATCAATCTACCCACAATACCCCATAATGACATCAATCTACCCACAATACCCCATAATGACACCAATCTACCCACAATACCCCATAATGACATCAATCTACCCACAATACCCCATAATGACATCAATCTACACACAATACCCCATAATGACATCAATCTACACACAATACCCCATAATGACACCAATCTACCCACAATACCCCATAATGACATCAATCTACACACAATACCCCATAATGACATCAATCTACACACAATACCCCATAATGACATCAATCTACCCACAATACCCCATAATGACATCAATACCCCATAATGACATCAATCTACCCACAATACCCCATAATGACATCAATACCCCATAATGACATCAATCTACCCACAATACCCCATAATGAAATCAATCTACCCACAATACCCCATAATGACATCAATCTACCCACAATACCCCATAATGACATCAATCTACACACAATACCCCATAATGACATCAATCTACACACAATACCCCATAATGACATCAATCTACCCACAATACCCCATAATGACATCAATCTACACACAATACCCCATAATGACATCAATCTACACACCATACCCCATAATGACATCAATCTACCCACAATACCCCATAATGACATCAATCTACCCACAATACCCCATAATGACATCAATCTACCCACAATACCCCATAATGACATCAATCTACACACAATACCCCATAATGACATCAATCTACACACAATACCCCATAATGACATCAATCTACACACGATACCCCATAATGACATCAATCTACACACAATACCCCATAATGACATCAATCTACCCACAATACCCCATAATGACATCAATCTACACACAATACCCCATAATGACATCAATCTACCCACAATACCCCATAATGACATCAATCTACCCACAATACCCCATAATGTCATCCATCTACCCACAATACCCCATAATGACATCAATCTACCCACAATACCCCATAATGTCATCCATCTACCCACAATACCCCATAATGACATCAATACCCCATAATGACATCAATCTACCCACAATACCCCATAATGACATCAATACCCCATAATGACATCAATCTACCCACAATACCCCATAATGACATCAATACCCCATAATGACACAATACCCCATAATGACATCAATCTACACACAATACCCCATAATGACATCAATCTACACACAATACCCCATAATGACATCAATCTACATACAATACCCCATAATGACATCAATCTACCCACAATACCCCATAATGACATCAATCTACCCACAATACCCCATAATGACATCAATCTACCCACAATACCCCATAATGAAATCAATCTACCCACAATACCCCATAATGACATCAATCTACCCACAATACCCCATAATGACACCAATCTACCCACAATACCCCATAATGACATCAATCTACCCACAATACCCCATAATGACATCAATCTACACACAATACCCCATAATGACATCAATCTACACACAATACCCCATAATGACACCAATCTACCCACAATACCCCATAATGACATCAATCTACACACAATACCCCATAATGACATCAATCTACACACAATACCCCATAATGACATCAATCTACCCACAATACCCCATAATGACATCAATACCCCATAATGACATCAATCTACCCACAATACCCCATAATGACATCAATACCCCATAATGACATCAATCTACCCACAATACCCCATAATGAAATCAATCTACCCACAATACCCCATAATGACATCAATCTACCCACAATACCCCATAATGACATCAATCTACACACAATACCCCATAATGACATCAATCTACACACAATACCCCATAATGACATCAATCTACCCACAATACCCCATAATGACATCAATCTACACACAATACCCCATAATGACATCAATCTACACACCATACCCCATAATGACATCAATCTACCCACAATACCCCATAATGACATCAATCTACCCACAATACCCCATAATGACATCAATCTACCCACAATACCCCATAATGACATCAATCTACACACAATACCCCATAATGACATCAATCTACACACAATACCCCATAATGACATCAATCTACCCACAATACCCCATAATGACATCAATCTACCCACAATACCCCATAATGACATCAATCTACATACAATACCCCATAATGACATCAATCTACCCACAATACCCCATAATGACATCAATCTACCCACAATACCCCATAATGACATCAATCTACACACAATACCCCATAATGACATCAATCTACCCACAATACCCCATAATGACATCAATCTACATACAATACCCCATAATGACATCAATCTACACACAATACCCCATAATGACATCAATCTACACACAATACCCCATAATGACATCAATCTACACACAATACCCCATAATGACATCAATCTACACACAATACCCCATAATGACATCAATCTACCCACAATACCCCATAATGACATCAATCTACCCACAATACCCCATAATGACATCAATCTACCCACAATACCCCATAATGACATCAATCTACATACAATACCCCATAATGACATCAATCTACATACAATACCCCATAATGACATCAATCTACATACAATACCCCATAATGACATCAATCTACCCACAATACCCCATAATGACATCAATCTACATACAATACCCCATAATGACATCAATCTACATACAATACCCCATAATGACATCAATCTACATACAATACCCCATAATGACATCAATCTACCCACAATACCCCATAATGACATCAATCTACATACAATACCCCATAATGACATCAATCTACATACAATACCCCATAATGACATCAATCTACATACAATACCCCATAATGACATCAATCTACCCACAATACCCCATAATGACATCAATCTACCCACAATACCCCATAATGACATCAATCTACACACAATACCCCATAATGACATCAATCTACACACAATACCCCATAATGACATCAATCTACACACAATCCCCCATAATGACATCAATCTACCCACAATACCCCATAATGACATCAATCTACACACAATACCCCATAATGACATCAATCTACACACAATACCCCATAATGACACCAATCTACATACAATACCCCATAATGTCATCAATCTACACACAATACCCCATAATGACATCAATCTACACACAATACCCCATAATGACATCAATCTACCCACAATACCCCATAATGACATCAATCTACCCACAATACCCCATAATGACATCAATCTACACACAATACCCCATAATGACATCAATCTACCCACAATACCCCATAATGACATCAATCTACACACAATACCCCATAATGACATAAATCTACACACAATACCCCATAATGACATCAATCTACACACAATCCCCCATAATGACATCAATCTACCCACAATACCCCATAATGACATCAATCTACCCACAATACCCCATAATGACATCAATCTACACACAACACCCCATAATGACATCAATCTACCCACAATACCCCATAATGACATCAATCTACACACAACACCCCATAATGACATCAATCTACCCACAATACCCCATAATGACATCAATCTACCCACAATACCCCATAATGACATCAATCTACCCACAATACCCCATAATGACATCAATCTACCCACAATACCCCATAATGACATCAATCTACCCACAATACCCCATAATGACATCAATCTACCCACAATACCCCATAATGACATCAATCTACCCACAATACCCCATAATGACATCAATCTACCCACAATACCCCATAATGACATCAATCTACCCACAATACCCCATAATGACATCAGTCTACCCACAATACCCCATAATGACATCAATCTACACACAATACCCCATAATGACATCAATCTACCCACAATACCCCATAATGACATCAATCTACCCACAATACCCCATAATGACATCAATCTACCCACAATACCCCATAATGACATCAATCTATACACAATACCCCATAATGACATCAATCTACCCACAATACCCCATAATGACATCAATCTACCCACAATACCCCATAATGACATCAATCTACCCACAATACCCCATAATGACATCAATCTATACACAATACCCCATAATGACATCAATCTACCCACAATACCCCATAATGACATCAATCTACCCACAATACCCCATAATGACATCAATCTACACACAATCCCCCATAATGACATCAATCTACCCACAATACCCCATAATGACATCAATCTACACACAATACCCCATAATGACATCAATCTACCCACAATACCCCATAATGACATCAATCTACCCACAATACCCCATAATGACATCAATCTACACACAATACCCCATAATGACATCAATCTACATACAATACCCCATAATGACATCAATCTACATACAATACCCCATAATGACATCAATCTACACACAATACCCCATAATGACATCAATACCCCATAATGACATCAATACCCCATAATGACATCAATCTACACACAATACCCCATAATGACATCAATCTACACACAATACCCCATAATGACATCAATCTACACACAATACCCCATAATGACATCAATCTACATACAATACCCCATAATGACATCAATCTACCCACAATACCCCATAATGACATCAATCTACCCACAATACCCCATAATGACATCAATCTACACACAATCCCCCATAATGACATCAATCTACCCACAATACCCCATAATGACATCAATCTACACACAATACCCCATAATGACATCAATCTACCCACAATACCCCATAATGACATCAATCTACCCACAATACCCCATAATGACATCAATCTACACACAATACCCCATAATGACATCAATCTACATACAATACCCCATAATGACATCAATCTACATACAATACCCCATAATGACATCAATCTACACACAATACCCCATAATGACATCAATACCCCATAATGACATCAATACCCCATAATGACATCAATCTACACACAATACCCCATAATGACATCAATCTACATACAATACCCCATAATGACATCAATCTACACACAATACCCCATAATGACATCAATCTACACACAATACCCCATAATGTCATCAATCTACACACAATACCCCATAATGACATCAATCTACCCACAATACCCCATAATGACATCAATCTACACACAATACCCCATAATGACATCAATCTACCCACAATACCCCATAATGACATCAATCTACCCACAATACCCCATAATGACATCAATCTACCCACAATACCCCATAATGACATCAATCTACACACAATACCCCATAATGACATCAATCTACACACAATACCCCATAATGACATCAATCTACCCACAATACCCCATAATGACATCAATCTACCCACAATACCCCATAATGACATCAATCTACCCACAATACCCCATAATGACATCAATCTACCCACAATACCCCATAATGACATCAATCTACACACAATACCCCATAATGACATCAATCTACCCACAATACCCCATAATGACAGCAATCTACATACAATACCCCATAATGACATCAATCTACATACAATACCCCATAATGACATCAATCTACACACAATACCCCATAATGACATCAATCTACACACAATACCCCATAATGACATCAATCTACACACAATACCCCATAATGACATCAATCTACCCACAATACCCCATAATGACATCAATCTACCCACAATACCCCATAATGACATCAATCTACCCACAATACCCCATAATGACATCAATCTACCCACAATACCCCATAATGACATCAATCTACATACAATACCCCATAATGACATCAATCTACACACAATACCCCATAATGACATCAATCTACATACAATACCCCATAATGACATCAATCTACACACCATACCCCATAATGACATCAATCTACACACAATACCCCATAATGACATCAATCTACACACAATACCCCATAATGACATCAATCTACATACAATACCCCATAATGACATCAATCTACACACAATACCCCATAATGACATCAATCTACACACAATACCCCATAATGACATCAATCTACACACAATACCCCATAATGACATCAATACCCCATAATGACATCAATCTACACACAATACCCCATAATGACATCAATCTACCCACAATACCCCATAATGACATCAATCTACACACAATACCCCATAATGACATCAATCTACCCACAATACCCCATAATGACATCAATCTACCCACAATACCCCATAATGACATCAATCTACACACAATACCCCATAATGACATCAATACCCCATAATGACATCAATCTACTCACAATACCCCATAATGACATCAATATACACACAATACCCCATAATGACATCAATATACACACAATACCCCATAATGACATCAATATACACACAATACCCCATAATGACATCAATCTACACACAATACCCCATAATGACATCAATCTACACACAATACCCCATAATGACATCAATACCCCATAATGACATCAATCTACACACAATACCCCATAATGACATCAATCTACATACAATACCCCATAATGACATCAATCTACATACAATACCCCATAATGACATCAATCTACACACAATACCCCATAATGACATCAATACCCCATAATGACATCAATCTACACACAATACCCCATAATGACATCAATACCCCATAATGACATCAATCTACACACAATACCCCATAATGACATCAATCTACACACAATACCCCATAATGACATCCATCTACACACAATACCCCATAATGACATCAATACCCCATAATGACATCAATATACACACAATACCCCATAATGACATCAGTCTACACACAATACCCCATAATGACATCAATCTACACACAATACCCCATAATGACATCAATATACACACAATACCCCATAATGACATCAATCTACACACAATACCCCATAATGTCATCCATCTACACACAATACCCCATAATGAAATCAATCTACCCACAATACCCCATAATGACATCAATCTACCCACAATACCCCATAATGACATCAATCTACATACAATACCCCATAATGACATCAATCTACACACAATACCCCATAATGACATCAATCTACACACAATACCCCATAATGACATCAATCTACATACAATACCCCATAATGACATCAATCTACATACAATACCCCATAATGTCATCCATCTACACACAATACCCCATAATGACATCAATCTACACACAACACCCCATAATGTCATCCATCTACACACAACACCCCATAATGTCATCCATCTACACACAATACCCCATAATGACATCAATCTACCCACAATACCCCATAATGACATCAATCTACACACAATACCCCATAATGACATCCATCTACACACAATACCCCATAATGACATCAATCTACACACAATACCCCATAATGACATCAATACCCCATAATGACATCAATCTACACACAATACCCCATAATGACATCAATACCCCATAATGACATCAATCTACACACAATACCCCATAATGACATCAATCTACACACAATACCCCATAATGACATCAATCTACTCACAATACCCCATAATGACATCAATCTACTCACAATACCCCATAATGACATCAATCTACACACAATACCCCATAATGACATCAATCTACATACAATACCCCATAATGACATCAATCTACATACAATACCCCATAATGACATCAATCTACACACAATACCCCATAATGACATCAATACCCCATAATGACATCAATCTACACACAATACCCCATAATGACATCAATACCCCATAATGACATCAATCTACACACAATACCCCATAATGACATCAATCTACACACAATACCCCATAATGACATCCATCTACAAACAATACCCCATAATGACATCAATACCCCATAATGACATCAATATACACACAATACCCCATAATGACATCAGTCTACACACAATACCCCATAATGACATCAATCTACACACAATACCCCATAATGACATCAATATACACACAATACCCCATAATGACATCAATCTACACACAATACCCCATAATGTCATCCATCTACACACAATACCCCATAATGAAATCAATCTACCCACAATACCCCATAATGACATCAATCTACCCACAATACCCCATAATGACATCAATCTACATACAATACCCCATAATGACATCAATCTACACACAATACCCCATAATGACATCAATCTACACACAATACCCCATAATGACATCAATCTACATACAATACCCCATAATGACATCAATCTACATACAATACCCCATAATGTCATCCATCTACACACAATACCCCATAATGACATCAATCTACACACAACACCCCATAATGTCATCCATCTACACACAACACCCCATAATGTCATCCATCTACACACAATACCCCATAATGACATCAATCTACCCACAATACCCCATAATGACATCAATCTACACACAATACCCCATAATGACATCCATCTACACACAATACCCCATAATGACATCAATCTACACACAATACCCCATAATGACATCAATACCCCATAATGACATCAATCTACACACAATACCCCATAATGACATCAATACCCCATAATGACATCAATCTACACACAATACCCCATAATGACATCAATCTACACACAATACCCCATAATGACATCAATCTACTCACAATACCCCATAATGACATCAATCTACTCACAATACCCCATAATGACATCAATCTACACACAATACCCCATAATGACATCAATCTACATACAATACCCCATAATGACATCAATCTACATACAATACCCCATAATGACATCAATCTACACACAATACCCCATAATGACATCAATACCCCATAATGACATCAATCTACACACAATACCCCATAATGACATCAATACCCCATAATGACATCAATCTACACACAATACCCCATAATGACATCAATCTACACACAATACCCCATAATGACATCCATCTACAAACAATACCCCATAATGACATCAATACCCCATAATGACATCAATATACACACAATACCCCATAATGACATCAGTCTACACACAATACCCCATAATGACATCAATCTACACACAATACCCCATAATGACATCAATATACACACAATACCCCATAATGACATCAATCTACACACAATACCCCATAATGTCATCCATCTACACACAATACCCCATAATGAAATCAATCTACCCACAATACCCCATAATGACATCAATCTACCCACAATACCCCATAATGACATCAATCTACATACAATACCCCATAATGACATCAATCTACACACAATACCCCATAATGACATCAATCTACACACAATACCCCATAATGACATCAATCTACATACAATACCCCATAATGACATCAATCTACATACAATACCCCATAATGTCATCCATCTACACACAATACCCCATAATGACATCAATCTACACACAACACCCCATAATGTCATCCATCTACACACAACACCCCATAATGTCATCCATCTACACACAATACCCCATAATGACATCAATCTACCCACAATACCCCATAATGACATCAATCTACACACAATACCCCATAATGACATCCATCTACACACAATACCCCATAATGACATCAATCTACACACAATACCCCATAATGACATCAATACCCCATAATGACATCAATCTACACACAATACCCCATAATGACATCAATACCCCATAATGACATCAATCTACACACAATACCCCATAATGACATCAATCTACACACAATACCCCATAATGACATCAATCTACTCACAATACCCCATAATGACATCAATCTACTCACAATACCCCATAATGACATCAATCTACACACAATACCCCATAATGACATCAATCTACATACAATACCCCATAATGACATCAATCTACATACAATACCCCATAATGACATCAATCTACACACAATACCCCATAATGACATCAATACCCCATAATGACATCAATCTACACACAATACCCCATAATGACATCAATCTACACACAATACCCCATAATGACATCCATCTACACACAATACCCCATAATGACATCAATACCCCATAATGACATCAATATACACACAATACCCCATAATGACATCAGTCTACACACAATACCCCATAATGACATCAATCTACACACAATACCCCATAATGACATCAATATACACACAATACCCCATAATGACATCAATCTACACACAATACCCCATAATGACATCAATCTACCCACAATACCCCATAATGACATCAATCTACGCACAATACCCCATAATGACATCAATACCCCATAATGACATCAATACCCCATAATGACGAAGCGACAACAGGTTTTTAGAAATGTTTGCAAATGTATATAAAAACATAAGTATTCAGACCCTTTGCTATGAGACTCTAAATTGAGCTCAGGTGCATCCTGTTAACATTGATCATCCTTGATGTTTCTACAACTTGATTGGTGTCCACCTGTGGTAAATTCAGTTGATTGGACATGATTTGGAAAGGCATACAGCTGTCTATATAAGGTCCCACAGTAGACAGTCATGTCAAGGACATGGATCATAAACACCTTGCATCGTCTAGACCAGACAGTAGCCTCGGGTAAGACTAAGGGAGGAGGGGTGTTTCATTAGTCCATTGTTGACATAGTCCCAAAGTCTAAGGTACTGCATCTCAGTGCAAGAGGCGTCACTACAGTCCCTGGTTCGAATCCAGGCTGTATCACATCCAGCCTTGATTGGGAGGGTTAGGCCGTCATTGTAAATAAGAATTTGTTCTTAACTGACTTGCCTAGTTAAGTAAAAATCATTGTAAAAAAATAAAAGAAATCCAGATAACTTTGAAAATACCGAAATCATCACCGTATGATGTATTTTGCATCATATGATACAATCGCAGCATCATTCGGGATAATTTCTGTATTTTGAAAGTAACATATCTTGAAAAATTGATTGCTGACAAGCAAAACATTTTGGGACTATGTCACCAATGTACTAATGAAACAAATACCAAAATAGTTTTTTAATTTAACCTTTATTTAACTAAGCAAGTCAGTTTAGAACACATTCTTATTCACAATGACAGCCTACACCAGCCAAACTCGGACGACGCTGAACCAATTGTGCGCCGCCCTGTGGGACTCCCAATCACGGCTGGTTGTGATACAGTCTGGATGGTGGAGTTTTCCTTTAGCAAAGACACACCCCTCCTCCCTTAGTCTTACGAGGCTACTGTCTGGTCTAGACGATGCATGAAAAAACTAGCAAGGTTTATATTGTCCATGTTCTTGTTCAGCCACTACTCCGAGAAACATTTAATTTTACAGTTTTACAGGTCCTGTTGATGGGATAGTCTCAAGCGGAGCTCGTCCAGTTTGTTCTCTAGTTCGAAAGAAGGGTAGAGTAGTTTATTTGCTTGCCAACAGTCTCTTCAGGATCCTGGCTAGTTTGCCTCTTGCGCCATCTCTTCCTCTTTCGAGTCCTGGGGATTAGGGCCTGGTCCGGAGTAAGCCGAACATCCAGAGCTGCCAAATCGTTGAAGTAGAAAATTGTAATCTAAATCGAGGTTAGTGATTGCAGTGCAAAAGCTGTTTTCGGTCATATACACTTGCACAATATATCAGAGCCTAATTGAACCACAGACCGAAAGTTGTTCCACGCAAGCAGCTGGCAAATTTCACAAATACTTTTAAGTTTTTTGCGCTTAAATCGTTTATTCGGTTTATTCCGTCGACTATTGTTTAAAAGTGACAACCTATCGGCACCGCAAAAAGTCGTAAAAGCTCAATTTTCCTGTGGATACCCGATCTCCACCTCCTACCGTCAAAAGGATCAACAGCACGGACAACCGGTCAAGTGTAAATATAATTGTATTCAACATTCTGCCTTGTACAGACATAGCGGTGTATTTTTTTTATGCAGACTTCTTTCAGGCTGAATATCCATGATGTAACCAGTGATCAGGTTGTGACACATTGATTTTAGTAACGTTAGCTATGGTCATAAATACTGGTAAATGAAAGCAGCTTTCTATGTTGATGTTCTTCTGTTCCGTCAGCGCATCAACCTTGAAGGAAAATGCAGAACTGGACATTGATGACTCCAGTACTTGGTTCAAAGACTTGGGTAAGAATTATACTCACTTTAACAGCCATCCTCTCACGTGTTGTCAACGGAAACTAAGCTTTCTGGCCAAGGTAATGTATAAAGGTAATGTATAAAGGTAATGTATAAAGGTATAAAGGTAATGTATAAAGGTAATGTATAAATCTATCTTTTGTGTTGGTAGGCATTATCCAGTGTTCGACTAGGTCTCCAGAACCCAAGGAGGCATACAGCACATATGTGAAGCTAGCCACAATAACGAGTTGCCACATTAGTGAAATGTGTGGTTCGCCTTCAAAATGTATGTCCATAATTTAAAGAAATGCAAACGGATACAAATAGTTGAATCATGCCATATTTGGACTAGATAATGCTGAACAAGTTTGGAATGTTTATATAAATTCAACAAAAGACAATGATTTAATTTGTCAAACAAATCTGTTGAAATCCACTGTGGCTGTATTAGACTTCAGAATTGCATTTGGGGTCATCCTGATATTTCACTGTACAGCCTTACCTATGGATTGTGGATCAATGAAATAGGGTATCAGCCTACTCAGTGACACTCACTAGAGTTTAGTGAGTGTCACTGAGGTAGGATGTGTCCTACCTCCGGCCGAGGTAGGACACATCCTCTCACCTTGTTGTCACACAGCCTCCGGCCGAGGTAGGACACATCCTCTCACCTTGTTGTCACACAGCCTCCGGCCGAGGTAGGACACATCCTCTCACCTTGTTGTCACACAGCCTCCGGCCGAGGTAGAACACATCCTCTCACCTTGTTGTCACACAGCCTCCGGCCGAGGTAGGACACATCCTCTCACCTTGTTGTCACACAGCCTCCGGCCGAGGTAGGACACATCCTCTCACCTTGTTGTCACACAGCCTCCGGCCGAGGTAGGACACATCCTCTCACCTTGTTGTCACACAGCCTCCGGCCGAGGTAGGACACATCCTCTCACCTTGTTGTCACACAGCCTCCACATTTCAGGCTGGAAGCATGTTATTCAAAACCCAGCCAGGTGCTACTATTCTAAACTGCCTACAGTAAGTGTATCTTTTTCGATATGAAAGTTAAAGCTGCAATATGTAGCTAAATTCACATAGAAATGTTATTTATAGATCTGTCATTCTCAATGAAAGCAAGTCTAAGAAGCGGTAGTTATATTCTATGTGCGCTATTTCTATGGGTCCCGTTAAGTTTTTGCGTCTTTTACTTTAGGTTTTGTACACCAGCTTCAAACAGCTGAAAATACCATTTTTGCTCATGAATAATATATTCCAGTGGTTTACATGGTACAATATATTCCAGTGGTTTACATGGTACAATATATTCCAGTGGTTTACATGGTACAATATATTCCAGTGGTTTACATGGTACAATATATTCCAGTGGTTTACATGGTACAATATATTCCAGTGGTTTACATGGTACAATATATTCCAGTGGTTTGCATGGTACAATATATTCCAGTGGTTTACATGGTACAATTATTCTCTATACTATACTTGCTTGTTTTGTCACATGAACTGATATTTGGCTAAATAATATTTGAATTTAGCAACCAGGAAATGGCAGAGCGATTTCTGCATAGAACATCTATAAGTTCCATATTTATTTTTTTATTTTTTTATTTCACCTTTATTTAACCAGGTAGGCCAGTTGAGAACAAGTTCTCATTTACAACTGTGACCTGGCCAAGACAAAGCAAAGCAGTGCGACAAAAAACAACACAGAGTTACACATGAGAATAAAACAAACGTACAGTCAATAACACAACAGAGAATCTATATACAGAGTGTAAATGTAGTGCAAAATGCAGTAAGGTTAGGAAGACAATAAATAGACCATAGTGGTGAAATAAATTACAGATTAGCATTAACACTGGAATGATGGAATGTGCAAATTATGATGTGCAAATAGAGATACTGGAGTGCAAAATTAGCGAAAATAATAAAATAAATATGGGGATGAGGTAGTAGGATGGGCTATTTACAGAAGGGCTATATACAGGTGCAGTGATCGATAAGCAGCTTTGACAGCTGATGCTTAAAGTTAGTGAGGGAGATAGGAACCTCTAGCTTCAAGGATTTTTGCAATTCGTTCCAGTCATAGGCAGCAGAGAACTGGAAGGAATGGCGGCCAAAGGAGGTGTTGGCTTTGGGGGTGACCGGTGAAATATACCTGCTGGAGCGCATGCTACGGGTGGGTGTTGCTATGGTGACCAGCCATCTGAGATAAGGCGGGGATTTACCTTGTAAAGACTTATAGATGACCTGGAGCCAGTGGGTTTGGTGACGAATATGTAGTGAGGGCCAGCCAACGAGAGCGTACAGGTCGCAGTGGGTAGTATATGGGGCTTTGGTAACAAAACGGATGGCACTGTGATAGACTACATCCAATTTGCTGAGTAGAGTGTTGGAGGCTATTTTGTAAATGACATCGCCGAAGTCAAGGATCGGTAGGATAGTCAGTTTTACGAGGGCATGTTTGGCAGCATGAGTGAAGGAGGCTTTGTTGTGAAATAGGAAGCCGATTCTAGATTTAATTTTGGATTGGAGATGGTTAATGTGAGTCTGGAAGTTGAGTTTACAGTCTAACCAGACACCTAGGTATTTGTAGGAGTCCAAGTATTCTAAGTCAGACCCGTCGAGAGTAGTGACGATAGTCCGGTGGGCGGGTGCGGGCAGCGTTCGATAGAAAAGCATGCATTTAGTTTTACTAGCATTTAAGAGCAGTTGGAGGCACGGAAGGAGTGTTGTATGGCATTGAAGCTTGTTTGAAGGTTAGTTAACACAGTGTCCAGAGAGGGGCCAGATGTATACAGAATGGTGTCGTCTGCATAGAGATGGATCAGAGAGTCACCAGCAGCGAGAGCGACATCGTTGATATATATAGAGAATAGAGTTGGCCCAAGAATTGAACCCTGTGGCACCCCCATAGAGACTGCCAGAGGACCGGACAACAGGCCCTCCGATTTGACACACTGAACTCTGTCTGCGAAGTAGTTGGTGAACCAGGCAAGGCAGTCACTTCAGAAGCCAAGGCTGTTGAGTCTGGCAATAAGAATGCGGTGATTGACAGAGTCGAAAGCCTTGGCCAGGTCGATGAAGACGGCTGCACAGTACTGTCTTCTATCGATGGCGGTTATGATATCATTTAGGACCTTGAGCGTAGCTGAGGTGCACCCATGACCAGCTCGGAAACCAGATTGCATAGCAGAGAAGGTACAGTGGGATTCGAAGTGGTCAGTGATCTGTTTGTTGGCTTTCAAAGACTTTAGAAAGGCAGGGCCCTCACCTCCTCCCTGTAGGCTGTCTCATCGTTGTTGGTAATCAAGCCTACTACTGTTGTGTCGTCTGTAAACTTGATGATTGAGTTTGAGGCGTGCTTTGCCACGCAGTCATGGGTGAACAGGGAGTACAGGAGGGGGCTGAGCACGCACCCTTGTGGTGCCCCAGTGTTGAGGATCAGCGAAGAGGTGTTGTTTCCTAACTTCACCACCTGGGGGCGACCCATCAGGAAGTCCAGGACCCAGTTGCACAGGGCGGGGTTCAGACCCACGGCCTCGAGCTTGATGATGAGCTTGGAGGGAACTATGGTGTTGAATGCTGAGCTATTGTCAATGGACAGTGTGTAATGTGGTGGCGATTTGCATCGTCTGTGGCTCTATTGGGGCGGTAAGCAAATTGAAGTGGGTCTAGAGTGTCAGGTAGGGTGGAGGTGATATGATCCTTGACTAGTCTCTCAACGTTGTGCCTGGACACACGTTGGATGTAATGACCCTGGTAAACTGATCATCCGTCTGCTTGATTTACAGCAGAGTCTCATTAGATTTAACAGAAAGCATCAAGGTAATGAGTATGTTTTTGTGCCTCTGATTAGATACTGATTATACTGATAGACTATTAGCTAACTCCTCACATTGACTCTGTACTGGTACTTCCTGTATATAGTCTCCTCACACTGACTCTGTACTGGTACTTCCTGTATATAGCCTCCTCACACTGACTCTGTACTGGTACTTCCTGTATATAGCCTCCTCACATTGACTCTGTACTGGTACTTCCTGTATATAGCCTCCTCACATTGACTCTGTACTGGTACTTCCTGTATATAGCCTCCTCACATTGACTCTGTACTGGTACTTCCTGTATATAGCCTCCTCACATTGACTCTGTACTGGTACTTCCTGTATATAGCCTCCTCACATTGACTCTGTACTGGTACTTCCTGTATATAGCCTCCTCACATTGACTCTGTACTGGTACTTCCTGTATATAGCCTCCTCACATTGACTCTGTACTGGTACTTCCTGTATATAGCCTCCACACATTGACTCTGTACTGGTACTTCCTGTATATAGCCTCCACACATTGACTCTGTACTGGTACCACCTGTATATAGCCTCCTCACACTGACTCTGTACTGGTACTTCCTGTATATAGCCTCCTCACATTGACTCTGTACTGGTACTTCCTGTATATAGCCTCCTCACATTGACTCTGTACTGGTACTTCCTGTATATAGTCTCCTCACACTGACTCTGTACTGGTACTTCCTGTATATAGCCTCCTCACACTGACTCTGTACTGGTACTTCCTGTATATAGCCTCCTCACACTGACTCTGTACTGGTACCACCTGTATATAGTCTCCTCACATTGACTCTGTACTGGTACCACCTGTATATAGCCTCCTCACATTGACTCTGTACTGGTACTTCCTGTATATAGCCTCCTCACACTGACTCTGTACTGGTACTTCCTGTATATAGCCTCCTCACACTGACTCTGTACTGGTACTTCCTGTATATAGCCTCCTCACACTGACTCTGTACTGGTACCACCTGTATATAGTCTCCTCACATTGACTCTGTACTGGTACCACCTGTATATAGCCTCCTCACATTGACTCTGTACTGGTACTTCCTGTATATAGCCTCCTCATATTGACTCTGTACTGGTACCACCTGTATATAGCCTCCTCACACTGACTCTGTACTGGTACTTCCTGTATATAGCCTCCTCACATTGACTCTGTATGGTACTTCCTGTATATAGCCTCCACACATTGACTCTGTACCGGTACCACCTGTATATAGCCTCCTCACATTGACTCTGTATGGTACTTCCTGTATATAGCCTCCTCACATTGACTCTGTACTGGTACCACCTGTATATAGCCTCCTCACATTGACTCTGTACTGGTACTTCCTGTATATAGCCTCCTCACATTGACTCTGTACTGGTACTTCCTGTATATAGCCTCCTCACATTGACTCTGTACTGGTACTTCCTGTATATAGCCTCCTCACATTGACTCTGTACTGGTACCCCTGTATATAGCCTCCTCACATTGACTCTGTATGGTACTTCCTGTATATAGCCTCCACACATTGACTCTGTACCGGTACCACCTGTATATAGCCTCCTCACATTGACTCTGTATGGTACTTCCTGTATATAGCCTCCTCACATTGACTCTGTACTGGTACCACCTGTATATAGCCTCCTCACATTGACTCTGTACTGGTACTTCCTGTATATAGCCTCCTCACATTGACTCTGTACTGGTACTTCCTGTATATAGCCTCCTCACACTGACTCTGTACTGGTACCACCTGTATATAGTCTCCTCACATTGACTCTGTACTGGTACCACCTGTATATAGCCTCCTCACATTGACTCTGTACTGGTACTTCCTGTATATAGCCTCCTCATATTGACTCTGTACTGGTACCACCTGTATATAGCCTCCTCACACTGACTCTGTACTGGTACTTCCTGTATATAGCCTCCTCACATTGACTCTGTATGGTACTTCCTGTATATAGCCTCCACACATTGACTCTGTACCGGTACCACCTGTATATAGCCTCCTCACATTGACTCTGTATGGTACTTCCTGTATATAGCCTCCTCACATTGACTCTGTACTGGTACCACCTGTATATAGCCTCCTCACATTGACTCTGTACTGGTACTTCCTGTATATAGCCTCCTCACATTGACTCTGTACTGGTACTTCCTGTATATAGCCTCCTCACATTGACTCTGTACTGGTACTTCCTGTATATAGCCTCCTCACATTGACTCTGTACTGGTACCCCTGTATATAGCCTCCTCACATTGACTCTGTATGGTACTTCCTGTATATAGCCTCCACACATTGACTCTGTACCGGTACCACCTGTATATAGCCTCCTCACATTGACTCTGTATGGTACTTCCTGTATATAGCCTCCTCACATTGACTCTGTACTGGTACCACCTGTATATAGCCTCCTCACATTGACTCTGTACTGGTACTTCCTGTATATAGCCTCCTCACATTGACTCTGTACTGGTACTTCCTGTATATAGCCTCCTCACATTGACTCTGTACTGGTACTTCCTGTATATAGCCTCCTCACATTGACTCTGTACTGGTACCACCTGTATATAGCCTCCTCACATTGACTCTGTACTGGTACTTCCTGTATATAGCCTCCTCACATTGACTCTGTACTGGTACTTCCTGTATATAGCCTCCTCACATTGACTCTGTACTGGTACTTCCTGTATATAGCCTCCTCACATTGACTCTGTACTGGTACTTCCTGTATATAGCCTCCTCACATTGACTCTGTACTGGTACCTCCTGTATATAGCCTCCTCACACTGACTCTGTACTGGTACCACCTGTATATAGCCTCCTCACATTGATTCTGTACTGGTACTTCCTGTATATAGCCTCTTTACTGGTACCACCTACAGTATATACAGTGGGGAGAACAAGTATTTGATACACTGCCGATTTTGCAGGTTTTCCTACTTACAAAGCATGTAGAGGTCTGTAATTTTTATCATAGGTACTCTTCAACTGTGAGTGACGGAATCTAAAACAAAAATCCAGAAAATCACATTGTATGATTTTTAAGTAATTCATCTACATGCTTTGTAAGTAGGAAAACCTGCAAAATCGGCAGTGTATCAAATACTTGTTCTCCCCACTGTACAGCCTCCTCACATTGACTCTGTACTGGTACTTCCTGTATATAGCCTCCTCACATTGACTCTGTACTGGTACTTCCTGTATATAGCCTCCTCACATTGACTCTGTACTGGTACTTCCTGTTTATAGCCTCGTTATTGTTATTTTATTGTTGCTCATATTTTTGACTTAAGTTTATTTGGTACATATACCAACAATGCAGTTAGTAAGCATTTCACTGTAAGGTCTACACCTGTTGTATTGTTGGTTAAGGGCTTGTTAGTCAGCATTTCACTGTAAGGTCTACACCTGTTGTATTGTTGGTTAAGGGCTTGTTAGTAAGCATTTCACTGTAAGGTCTACACCTGTTGTATTGTTGGTTAAGGGCTTGTTAGTCAGCATTTCACTGTAAGGTCTACACCTGTTGTATTGTTGGTTAAGGGCTTGTTAGTAAGCATTTCACTGTAAGGTCTACACCTGTTGTATTGTTGGTTAAGGGCTTGTTAGTAAGCATTTCACTGTAAGGTCTAATCTGTTGTATTGTTGGTTAAGGGCTTGTTAGTAAGCATTTCACTGTAAGGTCTACACCTGTTGTATTGTTGGTTAAGGTCTTGTTAGTAAGCATTTCACTGTAAGGTCTACACCTGTTGTGTTGTTGGTTAAGGGCTTGTTAGTAAGCATTTCACTGTAAGGTCTACACCCTCTGTATTCTAGGCATGTGACATACAATTTGATTCATATTTTTCTTTCAAACCATTTAGAAATGTTTATACCTATGTCACACATTTGCCCCATTATTTAAACGAAATTGGGACCATTAATGTTAAGAAGAAATCCATACCTGAAAAACCTGTTTTCTCACAAAATGTAAATCACAGTACTGTTTTCACACAACTACCACTAATACGTCCCATCATCGGAAACCTGCTGTAACATTAGTATGAGAAAAATAAAGATTAACATACCTAACACAACAATGCTTTAACATTAGTAGGAGATATGAGTCTTTACAATTATTTGCCACAGATATTAGGTTTACGTTGCCATCGTCACATTGATGAAGTAGGATAAAGTCCCAGACCACTGAGAACATGGAGGCACACATCATAAACTACTGTCCTTGCTGAGGGTCAAGTCTAATTCTCCTAGCCTGCTGCATAAGTCCTAACCTGCTGCATAAGTTCTCCTAACCTGCTGCATAAGTTCTCCTAACCTGCTGCATAAGTTCTCCTAACCTGCTGCATAAGTTCTCCTAACCTGCTGCATAAGTTCTAACCTGCTGCATAAGTTCTCCTAACCTGCTGCATAAGTTCTCCTAACCTGCTGCATAAGTTCTCCTAACCTGCTGCATAAGTTCTCCTAACCTGCTGCATAAGTTCTAACCTGCTGCATAAGTTCTCCTAACCTGCTGCATAAGTTCTAACCTGCTGCATAAGTTCTAACCTGCTGCATAAGTTCTAACCTGCTGCATAAGTTCTAACCTGCTGCATAAGTTCTAACCTTCTGCATAAGTTCTCCTAACCTGCTGCATAAGTTCTCCTAACCTGCTGCATAAGTTCTAACCTGCTGCATAAGTTCTAACCTGCTGCATAAGTTCTAACCTGCTGCATAAGTTCTAACCTGCTGCATAAGTTCTAACCTGCTGCATAAGTTCTAACCTGCTGCATAAGTTCTCCTAACCTGCTGCATAAGTTCTAACCTGCTGCATAAGTTCTCCTAACCTCCTGCATAAGTTCTCCTAACCTCCTGCATAAGTTCTCCTAACCTGCTGCATAAGTTCTCCTAACCTGCTGCATAAGTTCTCCTAACCTGCTGCATAAGTTCTAACCTGCTGCATAAGTTCTTCTAACCTGCTGCATAAGTTCTTCTAACCTGCTGCATAAGTTCTTCTAACCTGCTGCATAAGTTCTCCTAACCTGCTGCATAAGTTCTAACCTGCTGCATAAGTTCTAACCTGCTGCATAAGTTCTCCTAACCTGCTGCATAAGTTCTAACCTGCTGCATAAGTTCTAACCTGCTGCATAAGTTCTCCTAACCTGCTGCATAAGTTCTCCTAACCTGCTGCATAAGTTCTCCTAACCTGCTGCATAAGTTCTCCTAACCTGCTGCATAAGTTCTCCTAACCTGCTGCATAAGTTCTCCTAACCTGCTGCATAAGTTCTAACCTGCTGCATAAGTTCTCCTAACCTGCTGCATAAGTTCTCCTAACCTAATGCATAAGTTCTCCTAACCTGCTATGTTAATTCTCCTAACCTGCTGCATAAGTTCTCCTAACCTGCTGCATAAGTTCTAACCTGCTGCATATGTTCTCCTAACCTGCTGCATAAGTTCTCCTAACCTGCTGCATAAGTTCTCCTAACCTGCTATGTTAATTATCCTAACCTGCTGCATAAGTTCTCCTAACCTGCTAGAAAAGTACATTTTGACACATTTCTGGACAAAACTGAAATGTGCTAAGGGTCGTTGTCCAACACTAGCAGTCATACATAATAGGGCCGGAAACCGTTAAGAACATTTTCCATTTGTCAAATCCGTAGTTCTATGATGGCGAACATCAGGCTTCTCTTTCACTGTGTTTGTTAGAATAGGCTACTGTACCGATATAACACCCTGAAAACAACGCTGTTTGCTGTTGCGGCATTTTGCGTCATTCTGGTTGGTCAGAGTAGAGCAATTTTTTATTTTAACCATTCGAATAGAGAAATTATTTAAAATGCCCTATCATCTGCCCTATACGTTACCTTGACTCTGGACCCACAATAACTAATGTGACTTAATATTTCCTGCAGATTCTCCCTCTGATGTGGGGGAAGAGCTTCCCTCACTGCCTCCCTCTCCGACCTTCGCGCCTATAGAGGAGGAGAAGGAGAAGAAGACCTGCAATGCTGTCGAGGAGGAGGAGACTGGTAACCCTGTAGAAAAGGTGGCGAGAGAACCATCACCAGTTCCAGAGACTCAGAGTGGAGAAGTGGTAAAACTCCTCATACTATTCTGCAATGGAATTACATCAAATGCCAGAATGCACACTGATGATCTGTTGTTGACAGCAGGTGCCACAAGGAGAAGAGATGCTGAAAGAGAGGAGAGCAGAGAGCACTCTGCTGGATAATGGTAGGACATGACTATTGATAGCTAGTGACTGAAATGGCTAGTGAATGTGTCACCAGCCCACCTCTGTATGAAATCATCGTCAGTAGGTATGCCTCTTGAGTGTCAACCCTTTTCCCTGTGTTTTCGTTGGCTGAGGTAGAGATCCCATTTAAAGAGCATGCTCCCATCAAGACCTCCAGCCCCATAAAGCGGCAGGACAAGGACAGAACAGACTCTCCATTGTTCTTTGGTGGTGATGATGATGAATATCATGAGGAATATGACCACGGCCCTGTAAAGCAGCCTATCACTGCCCTGACACCACAGTGCAACGCACAAGCAACAGACTGGTAAGATGGATCCCAACTCAATACTGATATGGAACCCTGATGTTCCCTCTTCTTCTTCTATACCTCCCTGATGTTCCCTTCTGTACCTCCCTGATGTTCCCTCTTCTTCTTCTATACATCCCTGATGTTCCCTTCTGTACCTCCCTGATGTTCCCTTCTGTACCTCCCTGATGTTCCCTTCTGTACTTCCCTGATGTTCCCTCTTCTTCTATACTTCCCTGATGTTCCCTTCTGTACCTCCCTGATGTTCCCTCTTCTATACCTCCCTGATGTTCCCTTCTATACCTCCCTGATGTTCCCTCTTCTTCTTCTATCCATCCCTGATGTTCCCTTCTGTACCTCCCTGATGTTCCCTCTTCTTCTATACCTCCTTGATGTTTCCTCTTCTTCTGTACCTCCCTGATGTTCCCTTCTGTACCTCCCTGATGTTCCCTTCTCTACCTCCCTGATGTTCCCTCTTCTTCTGTACCTCCCTGATGTTCCCTTCTGTACTTCCCTGATGTTCCCTTCTATACCTCCCTGATGTTCCCTCTTCTTCTATACCTCCCTGATGTTCCCTTCTATACCTCCCTGATGTTCCCTCTTCTTCTTTACCTCCCTGATGTTCCCTTCTATACCTCCCTGATGTTCCCTCTTCTTCTGTACCTCCCTGATGTTCCCTTCTATACCTCCCTGATGTTCCCTCTTCTTCTATATCTCCCTGATGTTCCCTTCTATACGTCCCTGATGTTCCCTCTTCTTCTGTACTTCCCTGATATTCCCTCTTCTTCTATACCTCCCTGATGTTCCCTTCTATACCTCCCTGATGTTCCCTTCTATACCTCCCTGATGTTCCCTCTTCTTCTATATCTCCCTTATGTTCCCTTCTATACGTCCCTGATGTTCCCTCTTCTTCTGTACTTCCCTGATATTCCCTCTTCTTCTATACCTCCCTGATGTTCCCTTCTATACCTCCCTGATGTTCCCTTCTATACCTCCCTGATGTTCCCCCTTTCTTCTATACCTCCCTGATGTTCCTTCTTCTTCTATACCTCTCTGATGTTCCCTTCTGTACCTCCCTAATGTTCCCTTCTGTACTTCCTGATGTTCCCTTCTGTACCTCCCTGATGTTCCCTTCTGTACCTCCCTGATGTTCCCTCTTCTCCAGGGGATGTGATGCAGTGCTGGACTCGCCTCCCTTTCGGTTTTCTGTCAGCAAACAGAAGACCCCAGCTCACAGTATGACGGAGGAAGAAGAGACACCTTGGTCAGTCTGCTGGACTGGTTCAGTATGGAGGCTCTGCAGACTGATCTAAAACCCATCTCCTGCCTTTGTTGGCCCGTTTTGTCTCTACCAACTCTAGTTCATAATTATAACCCAGTGGCTGGGTTGGGCTGGGTTATGGTTTAGAGCAGACCTTTTGTGTTTCCAAGGAAGGCGTTTATGTCTTCTAGTGTTCTAGGTGTTTTCATATTTACAAGACTACCACTAACAGGTCCTGTTCATCATCATGAAGGGAAAATAAATACATGAACATACAGTGGGGCAAAAAAGTATTTAGTCAGCCACCAATTGTGCAAGTTCTCCCACTTAAAAAGATGAGAGAGGCCTGTAATTTTCATCATAGGTACACTTCAACTATGAGAGACATTGTAGGATGTTTTATGAATTTATGGCTCTGACAGACCTGTAACTTCTTCTTTAAGAGGCTCCTCTGTCCTCCACTCGTTACCTGTATTAATGGCACCTGTTTGAACTTGTTATCAGTATAAAAGACACCTGTCCACAACCTCAAACAGTCACACTCCAAACTCCACTATGGCCAAGACCAAAGAGCTGTCAAAGGACACCAGAAACAAAATTGTAGACCTGCACCAGGCTGGGAAGACTGAATCTGCAATAGGTAAGCAGCTTGGTGTGAAGAAATCAACTGTGGGAGCAATTATTAGGAAATGGAAGACATACAAGACCACTGATAATCTCCCTCGATCTGGGGCTCCACGCAAGATCTCATCCCGTGGGGTCATAATGATCACAAGAACGGTGAGCAACACACTACGCCGCCAGGGACTCAAATCCTGTAGTGCCAGACATGTCCAGGCCCGTCTGAAGTTTGCTAGAGAGCATTTGGATGATCCAGAAGAGGATTGGGCGAATGTCATATGGTCAGATGAAACCAAAATATAACTTTTTGGTAAAAACTCAACTCGTCGTGTTTGGAGGAGAAAGAATGCTGAGTTGCATCCAAAGAACACCATACCTACTGTGAAGCATGGGGGTGGAAACATCATGCTTTGGGGCTGTTTTTCTGCAAAGGGACCAGGACGACTGATCTGTGTAAAGGAAAGAATGAATGGGGCCATGTATCGTGAGATTTTGAGTGAAAACCTCCTTCCATCAGCAAGGCATTGAAGATGAAACGTGGCGGGGTCTTTCAGCATGACAATGATCCCAAACACACCGCCCGGGCAACGAAGGAGTGGCTTCGTAAGAAGCATTTCAAGGTCCTGGAGTGGCCTAGCCAGTCTCCAGATCTCAACCCCATAGAAAATCTTTGGAGGGAGTTGAAAGTCCGTGTTGCCCAGCGACAGCCCCGAAACATCACTGCTCTAGAGAAGATCTGCATGGAGGAATGGGCCAAAATACCAGCAACAGTGTGTGAAAACCTTGTGAAGACTTACAGAAACGTTTGACCTCTGTCATTGCCAACAAAGGGTATATAACAAAGTATTGAGATAAACTTTTGTTATTGACCAAATACTTATTTTCCACCATAATTTGCAAATAAATTCATAAAAAATCCTACAATGTGATTTTCTGGATTTTTTTTTCTCATTTTGTCTCTCATAGTTGAAGTGTACCTATGATGAAAATTACAGGCCTCTCTCATCTTTTTAAGTGGGAGAAATTGCACAATTGGTGGCTGACTAAATACGTTTTTGCCCCACTGTACCAAACAATGCTGTAATTATTGCTAGTTAGTTTGTTAGACTACCGGTAGCCTACTGTATCTAGGACTGTGGTAGATTGAACTTCATTGCACCCTAGCGGTCATATGCAATTGAACCATATTCTGTATTGTAAATTCATGTGGAATTGTGTCACTTGTTCTTATTGTTTTAACTGAAACTGGACAAAATCGCAATTTAAATGTTTTAGATAATGGTCAATTAGTCACTTCCCTATTGTGTTCTTTTCCAGGAAGTTGACTCTGTCCCTCTGCAGCACAGAGCCAGAGGAGCCTCCCCAGAGAAGCCCGTATGGAGCAGTAGAACCCAAAGAGAAGAAGATTCAAGTCCAACCACCGGAGAAGAGGAGTCTGGCCCAACCACGGGAGAAGAGGAGTCTGGCCCAACCACGGGAGAAGAGAAGTCTGGCCCAACCACCGGAGAAGAGGAGTCTGACCCAACAACCGGAGAAGAGGAGTCTGGGCCAACCTCCGGAGAAGAGGAGTCTGGGCCAACCTCCGGAGAAGAGGAGTCTGGGCCAACCTCCGGAGAAGAGGAGTCTGGCCCAACCTCCAGAGGAGGCGGCAGCACAGGAAAGGAAAGCCACATCCTCCTTCCTCCAGAAACTGAGAGAGGCTGGTCAGTCCAAGCCTGTCTGGTGAGTCAACATCTATTGTCTTAATTTAACTGAGTTATTGATTAGAACTGTCCTTTTTACAATATCCACAGTAGTGGCCCTCCCTGAGTTTCTAAACCCAGAGTCTCAACATCGTGACACTTCTGGGAACGCTTGCTAAGTATACCAGGCTGGAGTTTGGGGTTCGAGAAGTTGATGAGAGAAGTGAAATATTCTTCCTTAGTTGTTAATTGTCTCGAAAGATTAAGGCGCAACAAAGGTTGTTTAGCAGTCGGTGGCGTAGTATAGAGTACAATACAGTATATACAGTACGTATGAGATGAGTTTTAATGACTCATTAACCTAAGTATATGTAAACTTCTGACTTCAACTGTATGTAGTTTTATAGAAAGAAGGGATACAGGTCTGTAGTTTTATAGAAAGAAGGGCTACAGGTCTGTAGTTTTATAGAAAGAAGGGATACAGGTCTGTAGTTTTATAGAAAGAAGGGCTACAGGTCTGTAGTTTTATAGAAAGAAGGGATACAGGTCTGTAGTTTGACGTCAGAGGAGTGGAGTGTTGGTTTCTTGAGGAGGGGAGCAACTGGGGCTATTTTGAAGTCGGGACACATTTTCATTGCAAATAAGACACACTGGCTTGACATTAGGAAAATATAGTAAGATGAACACATCTGTACATTTTTTCCTGAAACTTTAATTTTCATTATCCACCTTTATTGATTAAAACAATAGTCTAGCCTACAGTAGACCCGTTTTTCCCCACCAATCAATGCACAGAGAAATAGACAAAAATAATAATTGAATAGAGACATGGTGATTTTATGAGCTCATGATCGAAATGATTGTTATTGTCACAGTTTATTATGTACTAATCAGATGTTAATGTTTAATTTGTAGGCCAATTAATTGTGCTAATATTTAAAACTAATTATGTTCTAGCCTGCCAACTATTAGCTCAGGCATTTTTTGATAGATAGATAGATAGATAGATAGATAGATAGATAGATAGATAGATAGATAGATAGATAGATAGATAGATAGATAGATAGATAGATAGATAGATAGATAGATAGATAGATAGATAGATAGGTACTTTATTGATCCCCCGGGGGGGAAATTTCATTGTCAAGCAGCTACAACAAAACACAGGGCAGGTGCAAAATGCCACAACGAAAGTACACAAAAGACCAAAAAAAAAAAAAGCTATAAAAAGACATAGCATAGTATGGGTGGTTGGCTGAATATGTACACTATACATTGGTGGATGTTGGATGGTTAACTATACTATACAGGTCGATGGCAGAGAAATACTTCAGTAGCTAAAAATGCGTATGATATGAGCGAGGGTAATAATAGTTTACTTAATAGACAGACTGGGTAAATGAACAGGTAAGTGAACATAAATTAGCTGTACAGGTAAGTATACAGTTATATTTACAGATAAGTGAATACTTGCATGTTTACACAAACTGTACAGGTAAATGACAGGAAGAGATACTTTAATAGCTAAATGTGTGTATAATATCATTTGGGGTAATAATTAAAATACAGTCCTTAGTGCGCAGGGTTTAATTACAGACAACTGCACGTATTGCACATTCGATATACTAAAAGCAATGAGAAAAGGTGCAACTGACAGGATACTAATATGCATTCCTGAGTGAATGCCTACGTAAGTTAGGTCCAAGAATTACTAGCAATATTGCACGTGATATGATATAACAACTGTACATGAGTATGTATATACAGACCTGCATGAATAAATAGGTCCTGAGTGAATGAGTGCTGACGGACCAGAGTTACTCACGGATGGATGCATAATTGTTAAACTAGGTCCTAGCACCCCAACAGTTCCAGATCTATGTTGCAGACGGCACGGCACCCCGGTGAGGCATTATATAGTCTAATAGCCGCCGGCAGGAAGGACCTCCTGTAGCGCTCTCTGGCACACCGTGGTGGTATCAGTCTGTGACTGAAAGTGCTCCTCTGCGTCATAACCATAGTGTGCAGAGGGTGGGTGACGTTGTCCATGATGGCCAGCAGTTTGGCCAGGATCCGCCTCTCCGCCACCTCCTCTAGAGTGTCAAGGCTCATCCCCAGGACAGAGCTAGCCTTCACTGATTGTGCTCCTGTTCTCCTCCTCCTGCCCACCCCTGATGCACCCTACAATAGCAGAGTCATCCGAGAACTTCTGTAGGTGGCATGTTTCAGAGTTATATCTGAAGTCTGAGGTGTAGAGGGTGAACAGGAAGGGGGACAGGACCGTTCCCTGGGGGGCCCCTGTGTTGCTAACTGCCCGTTCTGACACACAGCTCTGTAGTCGCACAAATTGTGGCCTACCGGTCAGGTAGTCCGTGACCCAGGAGACTAAGGGTGCTTCCACTTTCGTCCTCCTCATCTTCTCACCCAGTAGCAGGGGCTGAATGGAATTGAAGGCACTGGAGAAGTCAAAAAACATAACCCTCACAGTGCAACCTGCGTTGTCCAGGTGAGAGTAGGCCCTCTGCAGAAGGTAGATGATTGCATCATCCACCCCGATGTTGCGCTGGTATGCAAACTGCAGGGGGTCCTGAGGTGAGCGAGGACTAACCTTTCCAGGGTCTTCATGATGTGGGATGTTAGCGCTACAGGTCTGAAGTCATTCAGGACAGTGGGGTGTGCCTTCTTGGGCACTGGGACGAGGCAGGATGTTTTCCACAGCACAGGGACCCTTTCTAGGCTCAGACTAAGGTTGAAGAGACGCTGGAGTATTCCACACAGTTGGTCAGCACAGACCCTAAGCACCCTTGGGCTGATGCCATCAGGGCCCGCCGCTTTCCACTGATGTAGTCTCTCCAGCTCTCTCTTCACTTGGTTGGTGGTGAAAGCCAGCCCAGGTGGGGAGGTGGGGGGAAGGGGGGTGTTGAGGATCAATCCAGGGGGAGCAGGGGCGGACGTGGGGTCACTGATTGTCTCAGCAGAGGTGATGTGAGCAAAGTGGGGGTGGGACAGCCTTGAGGGTGTGTGGTCTGGGGAGCTGGAGTGGAGGTGGACAGGGCCAGTATCAAACCTGTTAAAAAATTGGTTCAGCTCATTGGCCACTGTTTGACTTTTTGAAGCCAGTGATATTTCTCATACCCTTCCACACCTCTCTCACCTGGCTCCGCCTCAGCTTGTCCTCCATCTTCTCCTTATACACTCTCTTCCCTTCTCTTCCCCTCAGCAATCCGCAACTTCAGCTCTCTCTGGACGCATTTCAATTTGTCCTTGTCCCTCTCCTTGAAGGCCCTCTTCTTCTCATTCAGCAGGGCCTTCAGGTCGCTGGTGACCCAGGGTTTATTGTTTGGGAAACAGCGTACCTTCCTGGTGGGTACAGTGTTGTCTACACAAAAATGTATATAGTCTGTTATGCAGTCAGTAAGTCCATCGATGTTCTCCCCATGAGCCTCACAGAGCACATCCCAGTCTGTTGTTTCAAAGCAGTCCTGTAGGGCCTCATTCGCCTCCGGGGACCATCTCCTAATGGTCCTGGTGGTCACAGGCTGCTGTTGGACCAAAGGCCTGTAGAGTGGGGTGAGGTGGACAAGGTTGTGATCCGATCTACCGAGGGGAGGGAGTGCAGTGGAGTTGTATGCGTCCTTCACATTAGCATATAACAAGTCCAGAGTTTTATTATTCCTGGTTGGGCACTTCACAAACTGTTTGAACGTGGGCAGCGTTGAAGAGAGAGATGCATGGTTAAAATCCCCCGAAATGGCAAAGAAAGCACTGGGATGCGCTGTCTGTCGCTGGGAAATACGGACTTTCAGCTCCCTCCAAAGATTTTCTATTGGGTTCAGGTCTGGAGACTGGCTAGGCCACTCCAGGACCTTGAGATGCTTCTTACGGAGCCACTCCTCAGTTGCCCTGGCTGTGTGTTTCGGGTCGTTGTCATGCTGGAAGACCCAGCCACGACCCATCTTCAATGCTCTTACTGAGGGAAGGAGGTTGTTGGCCAAGATCTCGCGATACATGGCCCCATCCATCCTCCCCTCAATACGGTGCAGTCGTCCTGTCCCCTTTGCAGAAAAGCATCCCCAAAGAATGATGTTTCCACCTCCATGCTTCACGGTTAGGATGGTGTTCTTGGGGTTGTACTCATCCTTCTTCTTCCTCCAAACACGGCGAGTGGAGTTTAGACCAAAAAGCTCTATTTTTGTCTCGTCAGACCACATGACCTTCTCCCATTCCTCCTCTGGATCATCCAGATGGTCATTGGCAAACTTCAGACGGGCCTGGACATGCGCTGGCTTGAGCAGGGGGACCTTGCGTGTTCTGCAGGATTTTAATCCATGACGGCATAGTGTGTTACTAATGGTTTTCTTTGAGAATGTGGTCCCAGCTCTCTTCAGGTCATTGACCAGGTCCTGCCGTGTAGTTCTGGGCTGATCCCTCACCTTCCTCATGATCATTGATGCCCCACGAGGTGAGATCTTGCATGGTGCCCCAGACTGAGGGAGATTGACCGTCATCTTAAACTTCTTCCATTTTCTAATAATTGCGCCAACAGTTGTTGCCTTCTCACCAAGCTGCTTGCCTATTGTCCTGTAGCCCATCCCAGCCTTGTGCAGGTCTACAATTTTATCCCTGATGTCCTTACACAGCTCTCTGGTCTTGGCCATTGTGGAGAGGTTGGAGTCTGTTTAATTGAGTGTGTGGACAGGTGTCTTTTATACAGGTAACGAGTTCAAACAGGTGCAGTTAATACAGGTAATGAGTGGAGAACAGGAGGGCTTCTTAAAGAAAAACTAACAGGTCTGTGAGAGCCGGAATTCTTACTGGTTGGTAGGTGATCAAATACTTATGTCATGCAATAAAATGCAAATTAATTACTTAAAAATCATACAATGTGATTTTCTGGATTTTTGTTTTAGATTCCGTCACTCACAGTTGAAGAGTACCTATGATAAAAATTACAGACTTCTACATGCTTTGTAAGTCTGAAAACCTGCAAAATCGGCAGTGTATCAAATACTTGTTCTCCTCACTGTATGTCATGCAATAAAATGCAAATTAATTACTTAAAAATCATACAATGTGATTTTCTGGATTTTTGTTTTAGATTCCGTCACTCACAGTTGAAGAGTACCTATGATAAAAATTACAGACTTCTACATGCTTTGTAAGTGGGAAAACCTGCAAAATCGGCAGTGTATCAAATACTTGTTCTCCCCACTGTATCTAATGAACCATTGCATTACTGTTCAAAATGTTGTATCAAGTCTGCCCAAATCTGCCTATTGGTTTTTTGATACATTTTACAAGTACAAACTAGTATGGTATTCTTTCACTGTAATAGCTACTGTAAATTAGACAGTGCAGTTATATTAACAAGAATTTAAGCTTTCTGCCCATATAAGATATGTCTATGTCCTGGGAAATGTTCTTGATACTTACAACGTCATGCTAATCACATTAGCGCACATTAGCTCAAGCGCCCCGAGGGCGGGACACAATCCTGTACAGGTTAAACAAGTGGATTCAGGGATGAAGTGTAGCTGGAGCTGGGCCTGGTTTAAACTGGATGCCACTATAGAGGTGAAAGGAACACCACACACTTTACCTCTGTCTCACTTTTCCAATACAGTGAATAAAAAGGGGTATGCCAGGTGTACTCTCTGCCTGAAAGAGATGAATTATGTCAACAAAGGGTCTCATGCTCTGCTGGCACATTGTAGAACAGATGTCCACAGGCAAAAAGTGTACAATGTAATAATGTGCAGTGTAGCCCAAGTGTAATATTTAGATGTTTGGTCATAAGCGTTCTATTATAAGGCCTGTCATGACTAACTGCAATATTAGTGTCTTGTTTTTTCTCAAGACTAGAGTGTAATTTGCAGTAAAGTCTAGGCAACAAATAGCATTGGATTGCTTTCTCTACATGTTTTAGCTGTGAGTTGGGTTCACATTAACCTCTTTTATTTTACACACAGAGACAGATCATGCAGATCATATTCTTTGTTTAATAGGGTTGCAAATGGTAGGAAACTTTCCGGTAAATTTCCAGAAGTTTTCCAGAAGTTTTCCATGGGAACTTAAGCCCTGAAATTTTGGGGATTTTGCTTAAATGAATCAAACAAGTTAGCTTATAACAGTGAACCTTTTTTTGTGGGATACACATAAGGCAATTCTAGGTCTTGTGGCATATTTTGGTTAAACTATCCCCAATTCAATGGAATTACAACCCAGTGCATTCTTCCATCACATGTACAGCTGATTCTCAAGATCTTGTACACAGAGATGCTATTGAGCCCACCCTACTACACGGTCTGAGGACTACATGCTTTCTGGTAAGTTTTGATTACAATACTGGGTCGGGTGAATATTTTTTATATGACATGCATGATGTTTTGTTAACTAGTAAATAGTAGCCTACAGCAAAGTGTGTTCAAATCATTTCTAACTTGTTAACAATTTCTGCTAGTTAGTTTTTGCTACCATGTGGGTTTTAGCTTGCTTGAGCCTGCTAACTGAGGAGTGTTAATTCACCTGTTTCCATACATGTTTCATTTTAAAACATTTATCTTACAAAGGAGTTGTTTAACTATTTATCTGTACATGGAATTGTATTTGGGTTTTAATTTAATATTTTTTATGTTATATTTACAGTTTTGTGGAGACATTTCACTGCAGGAAAAGAAGGAAAAGATGTGTACAAATACTGTGCAAAATCATATGTGAAGAATGCAACAAAGATGCAGAATCATCTGGCCAAGTGCATAAAGTTCGCTCACAACAAGCAACCTCTGACAAAAGTCCCTCTACTTCTATTTGAGGTGAAAATGATGAATCAGACATCTTATCGATAGCAACAGCTCATGGTCCTCCTGGAATCAGAAGTTTTTTTGACTCAATGGAGCTGAGAAGGTAGTTAACCCACTGTTCCTAGGCCGTCATTGTATTAAAATTAAAAGAAATGCTGACGAATGTCTTGCTCGAGCTGTGTATGCAACTGGTTCACCTCTGATGCTCACAGGCAATATTTATTGGAAGAGATTCCTGAATGTTCTTCACCCAGCATGCACCCCTCCAACCAGACATGCTTTATCTACTCATTGCTGGATGCAGAGTTCAACAGAGTTCAAGTCAAGGTCAAGCAAATCATAGAGAAAGCAGACTGTATTGCAATCATCTCTGATGGGTGGTTGAATGTTAGTGGGCAAGGAATAATTAACTACATCATCTCCACCCCTCAACCAGTATTCTACAAGAGCACAGACACAAGGGACAACAGACACACCGGTCTCTACATTGCAGATGAGCTGAAGGCAGTCATCAATGACCTTGGACCACAGAAGGTATTTGCACTGGTGACAGACAGTGCTGCGAACATGAAGGCTGCTTGGTCTTAAGTGGAGGAGTCCTGCCCTCAAATCACACCCATTGGCTGTGCTGCTCATGCATTGAATCATGGCACTGAAAACAATGGATGCACTCTACAAGAGAGCCAAGGAAATGGTTAGGTATGTGAAGGGTCATCAAGTTATAGCCGCAATCTACCTCACCAAGCAAAGTGAGAAGAATAAGAGCATCACATTGAAGCTGCCCAGCAACACCCATTGGGGTGGTGTTGTCATCATGTTTGACAGTCTCCTGGAGGGGAAGGAGTCTCTCCAAGAAATGGCCATATCTGCCGGTATCAATCTATATCCACATTAAAACGAGTCCTATATCGACATAACTTGAAAGGCCGCTCAGCAAGGAAGAAGCCACTGCTCCAAAACTGCCATAAAAAAAGCCAGACTACGGTTTGCAACCGTTCATGGTGACAAAGATCCTACTTTTTGGAGAAATGTCCTCTGGTCTGATGAAACAAAAATAGAACTGTTTGGCCATTAAGACCATCGTTATGTTTGGAGGAAAAAGAGGGATGCTTGCAAGCCGAAGAACACCATCCTAACCGTGAAGCACGGGGATGGCAGCATCATGTTGTGGGGGTGCTTTGCTGCAGGAGGGGCTGGTGCACTTCACAAAATAGATGGCATCATGAGGAAGGAAAATTATGTGTATATGTTAAAGCTTGGTCGGAAATGGGTCTTCCAAATGGACAATGACCCCAAGCATACTTCCAAAGTTGTGGCAAAATGGCTTAAGGACAACAAAGTCAAGGTATTGGAGTGTCCATCACAAAGCGCTGACCTCAATCCTATAGAACATTTGTGGGCAGAACTTGAAAAGTGCGTGCGAGCAAGGAGGCCTACAAACCTGACTCAGTTACACCAGTTCTGTCTCAGGAGAATGGGCCAAAATTCACCCAACTTATTGTGGGAAGCTTGTGGAAGGCTACCTGAAACGTTTGACCCAAGTTAAACAATTTAAAGGCAATGCTAACAAATACTAATTGAGTGTATGTAAACTTCTGACCCACTGGGAATGTGATGAAAGAAATAAATCATTCTCTCTACAATTATTTCGACATTTCACATTCTCAAAATAAAGTGGTGATCCTAACTGACCTAAAACAGGGATTCTTTACCTGGATTAAATGTCAGGAATTGTGAAAAACTGAGTTTGCATTTATTTGTGTAAGGTGAATGAGTTATTTCAGCTTTTCTTTCTTTATTCACATGAACCAGACTTGTGGAGGTCTACATTATTTATTCCTGAGGTTTGAAGGTAGGCCTTGAAATACATCCACAGGTACACCTCCAATTGACTCAAATTATGTCAGAAGCTTCTAAAGCCATGACATTATTTTCAGGAATGTTTTTAAAGGCATAGTCAACTTCTGACCCACTGGAATTGTGATATAGTGAATTATAAGTAAAATAGTCTTTAAACAATTGTTGGAAGAATTACTTGTCATGCACAAAGTAGATGTCCTAACTGACTTGACAAAACTATAGTTTGTTAACATGAAGTCTGTGGAGTGGTTGTAAAATTAGTTTTAATGACTTCAACCTAAGTGTATGTAAACTTCTGACTTCAACTGTATATACTCCATAGAGTTCAAGTAACAGACACATCTCAACATTAACTGTTCAGAGGAGACTGTGTGAATCAGGCCTTCATGGTTGAATTGCTGTAAAGAAACCACTACTAAAGGACACCAATAAGAAGAAGAGACTTGCTTGGGCCAAGAAACACGAGCAATGGACATTAGACCGGTGGAAATCTGTCCTTTGGTCTGTTGAGTCCAAATTTGAGATTTTTGGTTCCAATTGCCGTTTCTTTGTGAGACGCAGAGTAGCATGGAGGAGGTGTGATGGTGTGGGGGTGATTTGCTGGTGACACTGTCTGTGATTTATTTAGAATTCAAGGCACACTTAACCAGCATGGCTACCACAGCATTCTGCAGTGATACTCCATCCCATCTGGTTTGCTCTTAGTGGGACATTTGTTTTTCAACAGGACAATGACCCAACACACCTCCAGGCTGTGTAAGGGCTGTTTGAACAAGGAGAGATGACCTGGCCTCCACAATCACCCGACCTCAACCCAATTAAGATCGTTTAGAATAAGTTCCTTTTTGAAGGAAAAGCAGCCAACAAGTACTCAGCATATGTGTGAACTCCTTCAAGACTGTTGGAAAAGTATTCCAGGTGAAGCTGGTTGAGAGAATGCCAAGAGTGTGCAAAGCTGTCATCAAAGCAAAGGGTGGCTACTTTGAAGAATCTCAAATGTAAAATATATTTTAATTTGTTTAACACGTTTTTGGTTACTACATGATTCCATATGTGTTATTTCATAGTTTTGATGCATGGATAAATGCTTTCAGTGTAAACTTAAATGACTAAAACCAGATACAAACAATGTAGAAAAGATAATGGACCTGTATCAAATATACCCCCAAGACATGCTAACCTCTCACCATTACAATAACAGGGGAGGTTAGCATTAATATAATATCATACCCCCAAGACATGCTAACCTCTCACCATTACAATAACAGGGGAGGTTAGCATTAATATAATATCATACCCCCAAGACATGCTAACCTCTCACCATTACAATAACGGGAGGTTAGCATTAATATAATATCATACCCCCAAGACATGCTAACCTCTCGCCATTACAATAACAGGGGAGGTTAGCATTTTAAATTATACCCCCAAGACATGCTAACCTCTCACCATTACAATAACAGGGGAGGTCAGCATTTTAAATTATACCCCCAAGACATGCTAACCTCTCACCATTACAATAACAGGGGAGGTCAGCATTTTACATTATATACCCAAGACATACTAACCTCTCACCATTACAATAACAGGGGAGGTTAGCATTTTAAATTATACCCCCAAGACATGCTAACCTCTCACCATTACAATAACAGGGGAGGTTAGCATTAATATAATATCATACCCCCAAGACATGCTAACCTCTCACCATTACAATAACAGGGGAAGTTAGCATTAATATAATATCATACCCCCAAGACATGCTAACCTCTCACCATTACAATAACCGGGGAGGTTAGCATTAATATAATATCATACCCGCAAGACATGCTAACCTCTCACCATTACAATAACAGGGGAGGTTAGCATTAATATAATATCATACCCCCAAGACATGCTAACCTCTCACCATTACAATAACAGGGGAGGTTAGCATTAATATAATATCATACCCCCAAGACATGCTAAACTCTCACCATTACAATAACAGGGGAGGTTAGCATTTAAAAATATACCCCCAAGACATGCTAACCTCTCACCATTACAATAACAGGGGAGGTTAGCATTTAAAATGATACCCCCAAGACATGCTAACCTCTCACCATTACAATAACAGGGGAGGTCAGCATTTTAAATTATACCCCCAAGACATGCTAACCTCTCACCATTACAATAACAGGGGAGGTCAGCATTTTACATTATATACCCAAGACATACTAACCTCTCACCATTACAATAACAGGGGAGGTCAGCATTTTATATCATACCCCCAAGACATGCTAACCTCTCACCAGTACAATAACGGGAGGTTAGCATTTTATATCATACCCCCAAGACATGATGTTCTCTCACCATTACCATAACGGGATGTTAGCATTTTATATCATACCCCCAAGACATGCTAACCTCTCACCAGTACAATAACGGGAGGTTAGCATTTTATATCATACCCCCAAGACATGATGTTCTCTCACCATTACCATAACGGGATGTTAGCATTTTATATCATACCCCCAAGACATGCTAACCTCTCACCAGTACAATAACGGAAGGTTAGCATTTTATATCATACCCCCAAGACATGCTAACCTCTCACCAGTACAATAACGGGAGGTTAGCATTTTATATCATACCCCCAAGACATGATGTTCTCTCACCAGTACAATAACGGGAGGTTAGCATTTTATATCATACCCCCAAGACATGATGTTCTCTCACCATTACCATAACGGGATGTTAGCATTTTATATCATACCCCCAAGACATGTTAACCTCTCACCAGTACAATAACAGGAGGTTAGCATTTTATATCATACCCCCAAGACATGATGTTCTCTCACCAGTACAATAACGGGAGGTTAGCATTTTTTGTGGGTATGATATTTGTGCGTCTAACTTTCTCACTCATAAGCCCTGTTATGCCCAGTTCAGCCCTAGGAAAGTGTCAGAGGCTTTGGTCAATGCTGTGTTTCTGTTCAGCCCTAGGAAAGGGTCAGAGGCTTGGGTCAATGCTGTGTTTCTGTTCAGCCCTAGGATATGGTTAGAACTTAGGGTTAGGGGTCAGAGGGTTAAATCCCTGTTTCTGTTCAGCCCTAGGAAAGCCCTGGCATCTCCATTGAGAGAAGCTCCTCTCACCGAGCTGGAGGATGACTTCCTGATCCTGGAGGACGATGGTCCTTCCTGGTTCTCCCTTCACAGGAAGGCTGACCCCAACAGGACCACGTCCACACCACGACCGCAGCAGCAGGGCCAATCACTCAGCAGTGGCGACGCCTCAGCTGACACAGTCACCAAGGCCAGCCAATCAGAGAAGGCTACAGCCAAGCAGAGATCAGGAGGGACACACCGACCTGACCTAACCCTAACCGCTGATGTGGAAACTAAAGTGAAGAAAGGAGAAGGCTCCTCCAACTCTAGTCCCCAGGGTGATGGACCTGTCAATCATGCTGACCGCGAGGCAGACCATATAGAACAAGACAAGAAGAAGAAAGTCAACAACCCGTTATCTGAACCAACCATAGCAGGGGACATGAAACAAGAGAAACCAGGAGCAGGGGCCAAGCCTAAACCCAGCCAATCAAAAGCCTGCACCAAAACAGAAAAAAAAGTTCCCAGAATCTCTAAATCCAAAGCTGGTATCCAAGGTTACAAGGTGAAACCCAAGACGAGCCGAGGACGAGGCCAGCAGTCTGGAAAGACCAGGAGACTGTTAGGTCGAGCTGGGGAGGAGCCCGTCATCATGGAGGAGAGTGAAGCGGCCCCATCATTGGAAGACCAAGCAGCAGACCAGGATGTGTCTCCAGGTAAGATCCCCTAACAGCTGACATCACACATCATTTCTCAGACTACAACGTTCATCACAAGTTCAAGTTATATCATGACATTTGCAGGTATAGGAATATGTTTTGTAAGAGCTACACAATACAATAATAATAAAAACAATCAATGGGGAAATGTAGTGTGTATAAAAGACTAGGTTAGACGTTAGAATGTTTTCTTTCCTCCACAGTTCTACAGTTGGCACCTACAGGACATGGACGAGTCAACTCTAAGGTTCCAGCCAATCGTAAGGCCCAGAAGGTCGGCCCCGCCCCTACAGGTGAGGCTAACTCCTCCCAGGCCGGCCAGCTAACCCAGTTAGCAGGGAAGAGGAAGAGGACCAAGCCTGGTCCCTGGTGGCTCACCAGCCCTGTCAACACACAGGTCACAGACACAGACAACACACACACAGCCAACAAGTCCAAACAGAATAAAAAGGAAACTAAAACAAAACCAGCAAGATATTCCTCTGTGGAGTCAGAGCAGGAGGAGGGGCCATCAAAACCCTTGTCCAATCATCCTGCAGAGAAAAAACCCTTGTCCAATCAGACCGCAGAAAATAAACCCTGGTCCAATCAGACCAAAGAGCAGAAAGCAGAGAAGCCCAAGAGGGTTAGACCTAAGAAGCAGAAGATGACCAGTAGAGAGGAGCCAGAGAGGCCTGAAGGTTGGAGAGAAGAGGAGGAGGAGGAGGAGGCTGAAGCCTCTACAGCAGAGCAGCAGGAGGAGGAACCGGGGCAGGGGGGGCTCAGCCCCATGCCCAGCCCTCTCAGACAACATACACTCACCCCAAGTAAGGCTTCATACTAACACCATTCATTTTCCTTCAAGGGAATATAGCTCACTCATAAATCAAGTTTAATAATACAAAAGACAAAATATGTACTCTGTAATCTCAAATAGCTGTTATTTAAATATGTGGTGATTTTGTGTTCTGCTTGTCTCTTCTCAGGTGAGGTGTTTGACTGGATCTACACCTGCACTCCCAAGCGTAAACCCCAGAGTGATGCCCACCCCACTAACATTACCCCCCGCCCTGCTATCGTTACCCCCAGCAGGCAGCGGCACCAGGCCAGGGAGGCTCCAGAGAAACGCAGCAGGAGGAGGAAAGCTCCAGGGAACTGGTGGGAGACCAACAACCCCCCAGAGAACGCTGACCGCACCTCTTCATTCCCTCAACAACCCCAGCCTTACCCAAAAACGCCTTCACCCCCTCAACCACAGCCTAATCCAAAAACACGCAAGGTGGAGAGAAGTAAGTCCAAGCCCAGACCAGTCCATACCAGGCCTGCTAAGTCCCTGGGACCCCCTCAGAATGGCAATACAGCCTTCTCACCTCGACCTGGAGGAGTTCAGACCCTGCTGAAGAGGAAGGACCTCTCCGCTCCCAAGACGCTCAAGCACTCTCTGGCAACCTTCGGCGCCATCTTCTCATCGGGCAGAGGAGCGCTCCCTGTGGCCACGGTCAGAAGCATGTTGCAGACTTCAGGGAGGAAAACCCTATTTCCCACACAGCCTGAGGAGCAGTCAGCCCAGAGCCCCAGCATCAGCCCCAGCCCTGGTCCAGCTAAGGACCCCTCCCAGGACCCAGCCAGTGACACGAGCTCCAGCCATGCCAGTACTGTCTACATAGAGCCTGTTGGACAGCTGGGGAAAAAGACCAGACACCAAGACTTCTGCCAAAGCAACAACAGACTGTCAGACAACACGTAAGTACACTCCTAAACACTATTACTTCTGAACACCTTTACCTCTGACTGTTGCTTCTCTTCTCAGTACTTTTACTTCTGACTGTTGTTTCTAAACTCTTACACTACATGACCACGACACGACGACACCTGCTCGTCGAACATCTCATTCTAAAATCATGGGCATTGATATGGAGTTGGTCCCCGCTTTGCTGCTATAACAGCCTCCACTCTTCTGGGAAGGCTTTCCACTAGATGTTGGAACTTCTGGGACTTGCTTCCATTCAGCCACGAGCATTAGTGAGGTCGTGCACTGTGATGTTAGGCCTGGCTCGCAGTCTGCGTTCCAATTCATCCCAAAGGTATTCGATGGGGTTGAGGCAGGCCAGTCAAGTTCTTCCTCACCGATCTCGACAAACCAAATTCTAATCTAGTGAGAGAGACTTTGTCGTTTCTTCAAACAGTCATCTTTATTTAATATTGATTAATAATTGCAATAATGAGGCTGGTTGACCGAGACAGAGTCTCCAGAATCTGTACGATTCTCCCGTACAGAGAATAGAGATATTTTATATCGAAGATACACCCTCTTAGTCTACATGACAAACAGCAGATGTGTGGAATGGGTCTAAAGGTGAGGCTTGATATGAGAAAAGGAGTATTCCTCCAGCCACATAGCATTTGCTGTGAAGAATGTTCTTATTGTATATAAACCAGAGTTTGGCCCCTAAGACATGGTTCCTTTCATCATTATCCATACCCGAGCCATCTCCTGCCTGGTGCCTCCCAGTACACAAACACCAACTCATTCTATGGAATGCAGGCTGTAGGTTTTATCACCAAAACCATCATAAATGAATTGCCAGCTCAAGCTTCAGCGGCCTCCTCTCAGCTCACACAGACACAGATGAGAGTTCTAAGAACCCTATTATTTTGCATAAAACGACCATTCGATGCATAAACGGTATTATAACATAATCTTATAATTTTTCTACCATCTCGACAAACCATTTCTTTATGGACCTCGCTTTGTGCACTGGGGCATTGTCATGCTGAAACAGGAAAGGACCTTCCCCAAACTGTTGCCACAAAGTTGCAAGCACAGAATTGTCTAGAATGTCATTTTATGACGTAGCGTTAAGATTTCCCTTCACTGGAACTAAGGAGCCTAGCCTGAACCAGACTATTATTCCTCCTCCACCAAACTTTACACTTGGCGCTATGCATTGGATCAGGTAGGGTTCTCCTGGCATCCGCCAAACCCAGATTCGTCTGTCTGACAGATGGTGAAGCATGATTCATCACTCCAGAGAACCACCGCTTCAGAGTCCAATGGTGGCGAGCTTTACACCACTCCAGCTGACGCTTGGCATTGCTCATAGTGATCTTAGGCTTGTGTGTGGCTGCTCCGCCATGGAAACCCATTTCATGAAGCTCCCGATGAAGAGTTCTTGTGCTGACTTTGCTTCCAGAGACAGTTTGTCAACTCGGTAGTCAACCCGAGGACAGAGAATTTTTACTCGCTTCAGCACTCGGCGGTCCTGTTCTGTGAGCTTGTGTAGCCTACCACTTCGCGGCTGAGCCGTTGTTGCTACTAGACATTTCCACTTCATAATATCATCACTTACATTTGACCGGGGCAGCTCTAGCAGGGCGAACTGACTTGTTGTGGTGTCCTATGACGGTGCCGTGTTGAAAGTCACTGAGCTCTTCAGTAAGGCTTCAGTACTGCTAATGTTTGTCTATGAAGATTGCATGGATGTGTGCTCTGTTTTCTACACCTGTCAGCAACGGGTGTGGCTAATTTGAAAGGTTTTCCACTGTTTATTCACTTATCTGTAAATATAACTGTATACCTAACTGTACAGCTAATTTAACCATGCAACATTTTCACTTACCTGTTAATTTACCCAGTCTGTCTATTAACTAAACTATTATTACCCTCGCTCATATCATACGCATTTTTAGCTACTGAAGTATTTCTCTGCCATCGACCTGTATAGTATAGTTAACCATCCAACATCCACCAATGTATAGTGTACATATTCAGCCAACCACCCATACTATGCAATGTCTTTTTATAGCTTTTTTTGCACTCCAGATATCTTGTATTTCTATACTTTTTCATACTGCCGCTCTATGTATCATGTACCGTGTATCTGTCTTTTGTGTACTTTCGTTGTGGCATTTTGCACCTGCCCTGTGTTTTGTTGTAGCTGCTTGACAATTAAATTTCCCCCTCTGGGATCAATAAAGTATCTATCTATCTATCTATCTATCTATCTATCTATCTATCTATCTATCTATCTATCTATCTATCTATCTATCTATATACAAAAGTATATGAACTCTTTGGAATTAACTGGATTTCTGCATAAATTGGTCATAAAATTTGATCTGATCTTCATCTAAGTCACAACAACAGACAAACACAGTCTGCTTAAACTAATAACACACAAACAATTATACATTTTCATGTCTTTATTGAACACACCGTCACCCAACTTCTGTTGAGCTTCAATTGGCGGACATTCTTACATTCTCCTGCAAAATGTCTTGATAAACTTTCATTTTTCCATCGATGATAGCAAGCTGTCCAGGCACTGAGGCAGCAAAGCAGCCCCAAACCATGATGCTCCCTCCACCATACTTTACAGTTGGGATGAGGTTGAGGTTGATGTTGGTGTGCTGTGCCTTTTTGTCACCAGACAAACAAATCAACTTTATTTCACCTTTATTTAACCAGGTAGGCCAGTTGAGAACCAGTTCTCATTTACAACTGTGACCTGGCCAAGACAAAGCAAAGCAGTGCGACAAAAACAACACAGAGTTACACATGAGAATAAACAAACATACAGTCAATAACACAATAGAAAATCTATGTACAGAGTGCAAATGTAGTTAGATTAGGGAGGTAAGGCAATAAATAGTGGCGAGATGATAATTACAAATTAGCATTAACACTGGAATGATAGCTGTGCAGATGATGATATGCAAATAGAGATACTGGAGTGCAAAAATAACAATATGGGGATGAGGTAGTAGTGTGGGCTATTTACAGAAGGGCTGTATACAGGTGCAGTGATCGATAAGCTGCTCTGACAGCTGATGCTTAAAGTTAGTGAGGGAGATAGGAACCTCCAGCTTCAAGGATTTTTGCAATTCGTTCCAGTCATTGGCAGCAGAGAACTGGAAGGAATGGCGGCCAAAGGAGGTGTTGGCTTTGGGGGTGACCAGTGAAATATACCTGCTGGAGCACATGCTACGGGTAGGTGTTGCGATGGTGACCGGCGAGCTGAGATAAGATGGGGATTTACCTAATAAAGACTTATAGATGAACTGGAGCCAGTGGGTTTGGAGACGATATATGGGGCTTTGGTAAGAAAACGGATGGCACTGTGATAGACTACATCCAATTTGCTGAGTAGAGTGTTGGAGGCTATTTTGTAAATGACATCGCCAGTCAAGGATCGGTAGGATAGTCAGTTTTACGAGGGCGTGTTTGGCAGCATGAGTGAAGGAGGCTTTGATGCGAAATAGGAAGCTGATTCTAGATTTAATTTTGGATTGGAGATGCTTAATGTGAGTCTGGAAGTTGAGTTTACAGTCTAACCAGACACCTAGGTATTTGTAGGAGTCCAAGTATTCTAAGTCAGACCCGTAGAGAGTAGTGATGATAGTCCGGTGGGTGGGTGCGGGCAGCGTTCTATTGAAGAGCATGCATTTAGTTTTACTAGCATTTAAGAGCAGTTGGAGCCACGGAAGGATATTGTATGGCATTGAAGCTCGTGTAGAGAGAGAGAGAGAGTTAGAGAGAGAGAGGTAGAGAGGGAGAGAGACAACAGGCCCTCCGATTTGACACACTGAACTCTATCTGAGAACCAAGGCAGTCATTTGAGAAACCAAGGCTGTTGAATCTGCCAATAACAATGCGGTGATTGACAGAGTCGAAAGCCTTGGCCAGGTGGCAGTACTGTCTTCTATCGATGGCAGTTATGATATCGTTTAGTCCCTTGAGCATGGCTGAGGTGCACCCATGACCAGCTCTGAAACCAGATTGCATAGCAGAGAAGGTACGGTGGGATTCGAAGTGGTCAGTGATCTGTTTATTAACTTGGCTTTCGAAGACTTTAGAAAGGCAGGGCAGGATGGATATACAGTGGGGAGAACAAGTATTTGATACACTGCCGATTTTGCAGGTTTTCCCACTTACAAAGCATGTAGAAGTCTGTAATTTTTATCATAGGTACTCTTCAACTGTGAGTGACGGAATCAAAATCAAAAGTCCAGAAAATCACATTGTATGATTGTTAAGTAATTAATTTGCAGTTTATTGCATGACATAAGTATTTGATACATCAGAAAAGCAGAACTTAATATTTGGTACAGAAACCTTTGTTTGCAATTACAGAGGTCATATGTTTCCTGTAGTTCTTGACCAGGTTTGCACACACTGCAGCAGGGATTTTGGCCCACTCCTCCATCCAGATCCTTCAGGTTTCGGGGCTGTCGCTGGGCAATACGGACTTTCAGCTCCCTCCAAAGATTTTCTATTGGGTTCAGGTCTGGAGACTGGCTAGGCCACTCCAGGACCTTGAGATGCTTCTTACGGAGCCACTCCTTAGTTGCCCTGGCTGTGTGTTTCGGGTCGTTGTCATGCTGGAAGACCCAGCCACGACCAATCTTCAATGCTCTTACTGAGGGAAGGAGGTTGTTGGCCAAGAGATGCTTCTTACGGAGCCACTCCTTAGTTGCCCTGGCTGTGTGTTTCGGGTCGTTGTCATGCTGGAAGACCCAGCCACGACCAATCTTCAATGCTCTTACTGAGGGAAGGAGGTTGTTGGCCAAGATCTCGCGATACATGGCCCCATCCATCCTCCCCTCAATACGGTGCAGTCGTCCTGTCCCCTTTGCAGAAAAGCATCCCCAGAGAATGATGTTTCCACCTCCATGCTTCACGGTTGGGATGGTGTTCTTGGGATTGTACTCATCCTTCATCTTCCTCCAAACACGGCGAGTGGAGTTTAGACCAAAAAGCTCTATTTTTGTCTCATCAGACCACATGACCTTCTCCCATTCCTCCTCTGGATCATCCAGATGGTCATTGGCAAACTTCAGACGGGCCTGGACATGCGCTGGCTTGAGCAGGGGGACCTTGCGTGTTCTGCAGGATTTTAATCCATGACGGCATAGTGTGTTACTAATGGTTTTCTTTGAGAATGTGGTCCCAGCTCTCTTCAGGTCATTGACCAGGTCCTGCCGTGTAGTTCTGGGCTGATCCCTCACCTTCCTCATGATCATTGATGCCCCACGAGGTGAGATCTTGCATGGTGCCCCAGACTGAGGGAGATTGACCGTCATCTTAAACTTCTTCCATTTTCTAATAATTGCGCCAACAGTTGTTGCCTTCTCACCAAGCTGCTTGCCTATTGTCCTGTAGCCCATCCCAGCCTTGTGCAGGTCTACAATTTTATCCCTGATGTCCTTACACAGCTCTCTGGTCTTGGCCATTGTGGAGAGGTTGGAGTCTGTTTGATTGAGTGTGTGGACAGGTGTCTTTTATACAGGTAACGAGTTCAAACAGGAGCAGTTAATACAGGTAATGAGTGGAGAACAGGAGGGCTTCTTAAAGAAAAACTAACAGGTCTGTGAGAGCCTGAATTCATACTGGTTGGTAGGTGATCAAATACTTATGTCATGCAATAAAATGCAAATTAATTATTTATTTTTGTTTTAGATTCCGTCTCTCACAGTTGAAGTGTACCTATGATAAAAATGACAGACCTCTACATGCTTTGTAAGTAGGAAAACCTGCAAAATCGGCAGTGTATCAAATACTTGTTCTCCCCACTGTACGTCTGTAACAGTTTGGGTCTAGAGTGTCCCTTTGAAGAGGGGGATGACCGCGGCAGCTTTCCAAACTCTAGGGATCTCAGACAATATGAAAGAGAGTTTGAACAGGCTAGTAATAGGGGTTGCAACAATCCCCACAGCACTTTCAGAACATCAGCTATTTGGATGAAGGAGAACCAGGGGGGGGGGGGCTTTGGCAAGTTGCTGCGGGGGGGCACAGATCTGTTGGCCGGGGTAGAGTTAGCCATGTGGAAAGCATGGCCAGCCGTTGCAAAATGCTTATTGAAATGTTCGATTAACGTAAATTTATCGGAGGTGATGGTGTTTCCTAGCCTCAGTGCAGTGGGCAACTGGGAGGAGATGCTCTTATTCTCCATGGACTTAACAGTGTCCCAGAACTTTTGGGAATTAGTACTACAGGATGCAAATTTTAGTTTGAAAAAGCTGGCCTTTGCTTTTCTAACTGACTGTGTATATTTGTTCCTGACTTCCCTGAAAAGTTGCATATCGCAGTGGCTATTCGATGCTAATGCAGTGCGCCACAGGATGTTTTTGTGCTGGTCAAGGGCAGTCAAGTCTGGAGTGAACCAAGGGCTATATCTGTTCTTAGTTCTGAATTTTTTGAAAGGGGCAATGCTTATTTAGGATGGTGAGGAAAGCACTTTTAAAGAACAACCAGGCGTCCTCTACTGACGGGATGAGGTCAATATCCTTCCAGGATACCCGGGCCAGATCGATGAAAACAGACGAGGAGTATTTGAAGGAGAAGTTAGTCAGGGTGATATCTATGATGGTACCCATGTTTACGGATTTAGGGTTGTACCTGGTAGGTTCCTTGATAATTTGTGTGAGATTGAGGGCATCTAGCTTAGATTGAAGGACAGCCGGGGTGTTAAGCATATCCCAGTTTAAGTCACCTAACAGTACAAACTCTGAAGATAGATGGGGGGCAATCAATTCACATATGGTGTCCAGGGCACAGCCAGGGGCTGATTGGGGTCTGTAACAAACGGCAACAGTGAGAGACATATTTCTGGAAAGGTGGATTTTTAAGAGTAGAAGCCCAAACTGTTTGGGCACAGACCTGGACAGTATGACAGAGCTCTGCAGGTTATCTCTGCAGTAGATTGCAACTCCGCCACCTTTGGCATTTCTATCTATTTTGTAGTTGGGGATGGGAATATTTGGTGGCCTTCCTAAGCCAGGATTCAGACACGGCTAGGACATCAGTGTTGGTGGAGTGTGCTAAAGCAGTGAATAAATCAAACTTAGGGAGGAGGCTTCTAATGTTAACATGCATGGAACCAAGGCTTTTACGGTTACAGAAGTCAACAAATGAGAATGCCTGGGGAATAGGTGTAGTACTGGGGGTTACAGGACCTGGGTTTACCTCTACATCACCAGAGGAACAGAGGAGGAGTAGGATAAGAGTACGGCTAAGGGCTTTAAGAACTGGTCGTCTAGTGCTTTGGGTACAGAGAATAAAAGGAGCAGATTTCTGGGCGTGGTAGAATAGATTCAGGGCATAATGTACAGACAGGGACATGGTAGGATGAGAATTCAGTGGAGGTAAACCTAGGCGTTGGGTAACGAGAGAGGTTGCATCTCTGGAGACACCAGTTAAGCCAGGTGAGGTCTCCGTGTGTGGGGGGGGGGGGGGGCAAAGGAGCTATCTGAAACATGTTGATCAGGACTGGGGGCTCTACAGTGGAATAGAACAATAAGAACTAACCTAAACAACAACAGACAAAGCATATTGACATAAGATAGAGGCATAAAACAAACACAGGAGTTAATCAAGAGAGCTAAGACAACAACAGGTAATGGTGATGAATGGACAGAGAGGGTCAGTTAGAGAAGGACCTGAGTTTGAGGTTGAGGCTTAACAGATAAACAGAATGAGGTACCGTGTTAGGGAACAGTCCAGCAGACATCAGCTGTGTAGCCGAGTGATCATAAGGTCCAAAGAGCAGCAAGAGGTGAGCCAGGGAGCAGTTTGGTGGACGCTGCACTAGACGAGCGGGAGGCACAGTGTTCAGAATGCTAGCGGGCCTGGGCTAGCAAATGGGTCTTCGGCGACATCGCAACGGAAAAGCCTGTTGAAACCACGTCGAACTATTACGTCGGCAGACCAGTCGTGATGGATCACCGGGGCTCTGTGTTCGACAATAGAAGGTCCAGGCCGGTTGACAAAGAGGTACTGTAGCCCAGGAATTAGCTAGTACCGACGCTACCCGGGAGATGGGTGGTGTTAGCCAAACAACAGCCACTCTGTTGCAGCTAGCTAGCTGCGATGATCCGGTGTAATGGTCCAGTGATTAATGGTCCGGTTACGCCATCTTGGATTGGCGTAACTTTAGTTTCATCTGTCCACAGAATGTTTAGCCAGTAGCTGTGGAACATCCAGCTACTGTGGAACATCCAGCTACTGTGGAACATCCAGCTACTTTGGAACATCCAGCTACTGTGGAACATCCAGCTACTGTGGAACATCCAGCTACTGTGGAACATCCAGCTGCTGTGGAACATCCAGCTGCTGTGGAACATCCAGCTACTGTGGAACATCCAGCTGCTGTGGAACATCCAGCTGCTGTGGAACATCCAGCTACTGTGGAACATCCAGCTACTGTGGAACATCCAGCTGCTGTTTTGTGAACTTCAGATGTGCAGCAATGTTATTTTTGGACAACAGTGGCTTCTTCTGTGGTGTCCTTGAACACCATTCTTGTTAAGTGTTTTACGTATCGTAGACTCGTCAACAGAGATATTAGCATGTTCCAGAGATTTCTGTAAGTCTTTAGCTGACACTCTAGGGTTCTTCTTAACCTCATTGATCATTCTGCTCTGTGCTCTTGCAGTCATCTTTGCAGGACGGCCACTCCTAGGGAGAGTAGCAACAGTGCTGAACTTTCTCCATTGATAGACAATTTGTCTTACCGTGGACTAACCCTTTCCAGCTTTATGCAAGTCAATAATTCTTAATCTTAGGTCTTCTGAGATCTCTTTTGTTCAAGGCATGGTTCACATCAGGCAATGCATCTTGTGAATAGCAAAATCTAATTTTGTGAGTGTGTTTTATAGGGCAGGCAGCTCTAACCAACATCTCCCCCCTTTATTTAACCTTTATTTTACTAGGCAAGTCAGTTAAGAACAAATTCTTATTTACAATGACAGCCTAGGAACAGTGGGTTAACTGCCTTGTTCAGGGGCAGAATTTTTTACCTTGTCAGCTCTTTCAGTTACGGGCCCAACGCTCTAACCACTCAGCTACCAGCCACCCCACTCTCGTCTCATTGATTGGATACTTTTTCCAACCTACACTGTGAATGTTTAAATTATGTATTCAATATAGACAAGAAAATGCAATAATTTGTGTTATTAGTTTAAGCACACGGTTTGCCTGTTTTTGTGACTTATATGAAGATCAGATAAAAATTTAGGACCAATTTATGCAGAAATCCAGTTAATTCCAAAGGGTTCACAAACTTTTTCTTTCCACTATATGGTGCATGTCTGACTGTTGCTTCTCTTCTGAACAACGTTTTGAGTGATCGCCAGGAGATTAATTCCTTTTTGTCAACAGCTTAAAAGGTTTCAAAAGTGGACCGTCTTCCATGATTGAACTGGAGGATTATGAAGAGAATGAGGACATCTGTAAGTACAGAGCATTGTGCCTGTTATCCTAACCTTGTGTGTCCTATGGAGCTTGTTTGTATTTTACAACTTCCTGTTTGCTTTGACTTTATTTTTATTTTGTTTGAATTTAAAGTGTTGGGATTTTAAATGCACTTTAAATAAAGTTTGATTTGATTTAACACATTTAAACTACGGTGCATTCGGAAAGTATACATAGCCCTTGACTTATTGTGTTGAGCTACAGCCTGAATTCAAAATGGATCCAAATAAAAAAGTCCACCAAATAACAAAAGTCACCCATCTACACACACATTACCCCATAATGACACAATACCCCATAATGACACAATACCCCATAATGACACATTACCCCATAATGACACAATACCCCATAATGACATCAATACCCCATAATGACACAATACCCCATAATGGGTACAATACCCCATAATGACATCAATACCCCATAATGACATCAATACCCCATAATGATACAATACCCCATAATGATACAATACCCCATAATGACATCAATACCCCATAATGACACAATACCCCATAATGACACAATACCCCATAATGACACAATACCCCATAATGACACAATACCCCATAATGGGTACAATACCCCATAATGACACAATACCCCATAATGACATCAATACCCCATAATGATACAATACCACATAATGACATCAATACCCCATAATGACATCAATACCCCATAATGACATCAATACCCCATAATGACATCAATACCCCATAATGACATCAATACCCCATAATGACATCAATACCCCATAATGACATCAATACCCCATAATGATACAATACCCCATAATGACACAATACCCCATAATGACATCAATACCCCATAATGACACAATAACCCATAATGATACAATACCCCATAATGACATCAATACCCCATAATGACATCAATACCCCATAATGACATCAATACCCCATAATGACATCAATACCCCATAATGACATCAATACCCCATAATGACACAATACCCCATAATGACATCAATACCCCATAATGATACAATACCCCATAATGATACAATACCCCATAATAACATCAATACCCCATAATGAAATCAATACCCCATAATGACATCAATACCCCATAATGATACAATACCCCATAATGACACAATACCCCATAATGACATCAATACCCCATAATGACACAATACCCCATAATGATACAATACCCCATAATGACATCAATACCCCATAATGACATCAATACCCCATAATGATACAATACCCCATAATGATACAATACCCCATAATGATACAATACCCCATAATGACATCAATACCCCATAATGACACAATACCCCATAATGACACAATACCCCATAATGACACAATACCCCATAATGACACAATACCCCATAATGGGTACAATACCCCATAATGACACAATACCCCATAATGACATCAATACCCCATAATGATACAATACCACATAATGACATCAATACCACATAATGACATCAATACCCCATAATGACATCAATACCCCATAATGACATCAATACCCCATAATGACATCAATACCCCATAATGACATCAATACCCCATAATGACATCAATACCCCATAATGATACAATAACCCATAATGACATCAATACCCCATAATGATACAATACCCCATAATGACACAATACCCCATAATGACATCAATACCCCATAATGACATCAATACCCCATAATGACATCAATACCCCATAATGACATCAATACCCCATAATGATACAATACCCCATAATGACACATTACCCCATAATGACACAATACCCCATAATGACACAATACCTCATAATGACATCATTACCCCATAATGACATCAATACCCCATAATGACATCAATACCCCATAATGATACAATACCCCATAATGACACATTACCCCATAATGACACAATACCCCATAATGACACAATACCTCATAATGACATCATTACCCCATAATGACATCAATACCACATAATGACACAATACCCCATAATGACATCAATACCCCATAATGACATCAATACCCCATAATGACATCAATACCCCATAATGATACAATACCCCATAATGACACATTACCCCATAATGACACAATACCCCATAATGACATCAATACCCCATAATGACACAATACCCCATAATGACATCAATACCCCATAATGACATCAATACCCCATAATGACACAATACCCCATAATGACACAATACCCCATAATGACATCAATACCCCATAATGACACAATACCCCATAATGACACAATACCCCATAATGACACAATACCCCATAATGACATCAATACCCCATAATGACACAATACCCCATAATGACACAATACCCCATAATGACACAATACCCCATAATGACATCAATACCCCATAATGACACAATACCCCATAATGACACAATACCCCATAATGACACAATACCCCATAATGACATCAATACCCCATAATGACACAATACCCCATAATGACACAATACCCCATAATGACACAATACCCCATAATGACATCAATACCCCATAATGACACAATACCCCATAATGATACAATACCCCATAATGGGTACAATACCCCATAATGACATCAATACCCCATAATGACACAATACCCCATAATGATACAATGCCCCATAATGACACAATACCCCATAATGACACAATACCCCATAATAACATCAATACCCCATAATGACACAATACCCCATAATGACATCAATACCCCATAATGATACAATACCCCATAATGACACAATACCCCATAATGACACAATACCCCATAATGACACAATACCCCATAATGATACAATACCCCATAATGACACAATACCCCATAATGACACAATACCCCATAATGACTCAATACCCCATAATGACACAATACCCCATAATGACACAATACCCCATAATGACACAATACCCCATAATGACCCAATACCCCATAATGGGTACAATACCCCATAATGACATCAATACCCCATAATGACACAATACCCCATAATGACACACCCCATAATGACACAATACCCCATAATGACATCAATACCCCATAATGACACAATACCCCATAATGACACAATACCCCATAATGACACAATACCCCATAATGACACAATACCCCATAATGACATCAATACCCCATAATGACACAATACCCCATAATGGGTACAATACCCCATAATGACACAATACCCCATAATGACACAATACCCCATAATGACATCAATACCCCATAATGATACAATACCCCATAATGATACAATACCCCATAATGACACAATACCCCATAATGACATCAATACCCCATAATGATACAATACCCCATAATGACATCAATACCCCATAATGATACAATACCCCATAATGACATCAATACCCCATAATGATACAATACCCCATAATGACACATTACCCCATAATGACACAATACCCCATAATGACATCAATACTCCATAATGACACAATACCCCATAATGACACAATACCCCATAATGATACAATACCCCATAATGACACAATACCCCATAATGATACAATACCCCATAATGACATCAATACCCCATAATGATACAATACCCCATAATGACATCAATACCCCATAATGATACAATACCCCATAATGACATCAATACCCCATAATGATACAATACCCCATAATGACACATTACCCCATAATGACACAATACCCCATAATGACATCAATACCCCATAATGACACAATACCCCATAATGATACAATACCCCATAATGAATCAATACCCCATAATGACACAATACCCCATAATGACACAATACCCCATAATGACACAATACCCCATAATGACATCAATACCCCATAATGACATCAATACCCCATAATGACAACAATACCCCATAATGACATCAATACCCCATAATGACACAATACCCCATAATGACACAATACCCCATAATGACACAATACCCCATAATGACACAATACCCCATAATGACACAATACCCCATAATGACACAATACCCCATAATGACACAATACCCCATAATGATACAATACCCCATAATGACACATTACCCCATAATGACACAATACCCCATAATGACATCAATACTCCATAATGACACAATACCCCATAATGACACAATACCCCATAATGATACAATACCCCATAATGACACAATACCCCATAATGATACATTACCCCATAATGACACAATACCCCATAATGACATCAATACTCCATAATGACACAATACCCCATAATGACACAATACCCCATAATGACATCAATACCCCATAATGACACAATACCCCATAATGATACAATACCCCATAATGACATCAATACCCCATAATGACACAATACCCCATAATGACATCAATAACCCATAATGACACAATACCCCATAATGACTCAATACCCCATAATGATACAATACCCCATAATGACACAATACCCCATAATGACACAATACCCCATAATGACTCAATACCCCATAATGACACAATACCCCATAATGACACAATACCCCATAATGACATCAATAACCCATAATGACACAATACCCCATAATGACACAATACCCCATAATGACATCAATAACCCATAATGATACAATACCCCATAATGACACAATACCCCATAATGACATCAATACCCCATAATGACACAATACCCCATAATGACAGAATACCCCATAATGACACAATACCCCATAATGACACAATACCCCATAATGGGTACAATACCCCATAATGACACAATACCCCATAATGATACAATACCCCATAATGATACAATACCCCATAATGACATCAATACCCCATCATGACATCAATACCCCATAATGACATCAATACCCCATAATGACATCAATACCCCATAATGACATCAATACCCCATAATGACATCAATACCCCATAATGACATCAATACCCCATAATGACATCAATACCCCATAATGATACAATACCCCATAATGACACAATACCCCATAATGACATCAATACCCCATAATGACACAATAACCCATAATGATACAATACCCCATAATGACATCAATACCCCATAATGACATCAATACCCCATAATGATACAATACCCCATAATGATACAATACCCCATAATGACATCAATACCCCATAATGACATCAATACCCCATAATGACACAATACCCCATAATGACATCAATACCCCATAATGATACAATACCCCATAATGATACAATACCCCATAATGACATCAATACCCCATAATGACATCAATACCCCATAATGACATCAATACCCCATAATGACATCAATACCCCATAATGATACAATACCCCATAATGACACAATACCCCATAATGACACAATACCCCATAATGACATCAATACCCCATAATGACACAATACCCCATAATGACACAATACCCCATAATGATACAATACCCCATAATGACATCAATACCCCATAATGACACAATACCCCATAATGACATCAATAACCCATAATGACACAATACCCCATAATGACTCAATACCCCATAATGATACAATACCCCATAATGACACAATACCCCATAATGACACAATACCCCATAATGACTCAATACCCCATAATGACACAATACCCCATAATGACACAATACCCCATAATGACATCAATAACCCATAATGACACAATACCCCATAATGACACAATACCCCATAATGACATCAATAACCCATAATGACACAATACCCCATAATGACTCAATACCCCATAATGACACAATACCCCATAATGACACAATACCCCATAATGACACAATACCCCATAATGACATCAATAACCCATAATGACACAATACCCCATAATGACTCAATACCCCATAATGATACAATACCCCATAATGACACACCCCATAATGACACAATACCCCATAATGACTCAATACCCCATAATGACACAATACCCCATAATGACATCAATAACCCATAATGACACAATACCCCATAATGACTCAATACCCCATAATGACAATGATATTTTGATTCTGTATAGGCTTCCTTCTTTTCTCTCTGTTGATCCATCCTCAGTTAGGTTAGTGTTGTGGAGTTACTACCATGTTGTTGATCCATCCTCAGTTAGGTTAGTGTTGTGGAGTTACTACCATGTTGTTGATCCATCCTCAGTTAGGTTAGTATTGTGGAGTTACTACCATGTTGTTGATCCATCCTCAGTTTTCTCCTTCACAGCCATTCAACTCTTAACTGTTTTAAAGTCACCATTGACCTCATGGTTATGTGTGGGGTACAGAGATGAGGTAGTCATTGAAAAATCATGTTACACACTATCTCCATCCACTACAGCCCTGTCGATGTTAATGGGCGGCTACTTTTCCTGTAGTCCACGATCAGCTAATTTGTCTCTCTCATATTGAGGGAGAGGTTGTCCTTGCAGTCTCTGACCTCCTCCCTATGGGCTGTCTCATCATTGTCGGTGACCAGGCCTACCACTGTTGTGTCGTCAGCAAACTTAATTATGGTGTTGAAGTCGTGCCTGGCCTTGCAGTCATGGGTGAACAGGGAGTACAGGGGGGGACTGAGCACGCACCCCTGAGGGGCCCCAGTGTTGAGGATCAGCGTGGCAGATGTGTTGTTACCTACCCTTACCACCTGGAGGCGGCCTGTCAGGAAGTCCAGGAATCAGTTGCAGAAGGAGGTGTTTAGTCCCAGGATCCTTAGCTTAGTGATGAGCTTTGAGGGCACTATGGTGTTGAACGCTGAGCTGTAGTCAATGAATAGCATTCTCACATAGGTGTTCCTTTTGTCCAGGTGGGAAAGGACAGTGTGGAGTGAAGTAGAGATTGCATCATCTGTGGATCTGTTGGGGTGATATGCAAATTGGAGTGGGTCTAGGGTTTCTGGGATAATGTTGTGGATGTGAGTCATGACCAGCCTTTCAAAGCACTTCATGGCAACAGACTCATTTATGCAGGTTACCTTAGTGTTCTTGGGCACAGAGACTATGGTGGTGGTCTGCTTGAAACGTATAGGTATTTCAGACTCGGTCAGGGAGAGGTTGAAAATGTCAGTGAAGACACTTGCCAGTTGGTCCGCACATGCTCTGAGTACACATCCTTGTAATCCGCCCTGCCCCGCCGCATTGTGAATGTTGACCTAAAGGTATTGCTCACATCAGGCCGTAATAGCTGGTGCCCTCACGCATGCATCAGTGTTACTTGCCTCTAAGCGTAAAAGGCATTTAACTCGTCTGGTAGGCTCGTGTCACTGGGCAGCTCGCGTCTGTGTTTCCCTTTGTGGTCTGTAATAGTTTGCAAGCCCTGCCACATCCGACGAGCGTCACAGCCGGTGTAGTAGGATTCAATCTTAGTCCTGTATTGACGCTTTGCCTGTTTGAAGGTTTGTTTGAGTGCATAGCAGGGTTTATTATAACCGTCCAAATTAGTGTCCTGCTCCATGAAAGTGGCAGCTCTGGACTTTAGCTCGGTGAGGATGTCAGACGTAATCCATGGCTTCTGGTTGGGATATGCACGCAGTCACTGTCGGGACGACGTCACTGATGCACTTATTAATGAAGCCGGTGACTGATGTGGTGTACTCCTCAATGCCGTTGGATGAATCCCGGAACATATTCCAGTCTGTGCTAGCAAAAGTCCTGTAGCGTGCCTGCATTGGATTGTTGTGGTAAAAAGACTGCTACTAATAATATAGATGAAAGCTTATGATGAGGTGCTCTACCTCAGGGGAACAATACCTTGACTCTTCTTTAATATTAGACATCGTGCACCGGCAGTTATTGACCCCCATCCCTCGTCTTACCAGACGTAGCTGCTCTGTGCTGCCCATGCATGGAAAATCCCGCCAGCTCTATATTATCCATGTCATCGTTCAGCCACGACTCGTGGAACATACAATATTACAGTTTTTAATGTCCCGTTGGTAGAATAATCTCGAATGGAGATCATCCAACATTGACAACATTAACATTGGCAACACAGACCTGGAACTGTTGGGGTGTTAGGACCTAGTTTAACAATTAGGCATCCATCCATCCGTGAGTAACACTCTGGTCTGTAATCACTCATTCACTCAGGACCTATTTATTCATTCAGGTCTGTATATACATCATGTACAGTTGTTATATCATATCACGTGCAATATTGTAAGTAATACTTGGACTGAACTTACTTAGTCATTCACTCAGGAATGCATATTAGTATCCTGTCAGTTGTATCTTTTTTCATTGCATGTAGTATATCGAATGTGCAATACGTGCATTTATCTGTAATTAAACCCTGCGCACTAAGGACTGTATTTTAAGGGAATTATTATTATTACCCTAAATTATATCATATGCACATTTAACTTTTAAATATCTCTTCCAGTCATTTACCTGTACAGTTAATGTAACCATGCAAATCTTCACTTACCTGTACATTTAACCAGACTGTATATTAAGTAAACTATTATTACCCTCACTTATATCATACGTACATTTAGCTATTGAAGTAACTTTCTCTGTCATCGACCTGTATAATCCATCCATCCATCCATCCATCGAGTGCATGTTGGCCAATAGAACGGATGGTAGATGAGGGTTTCCCCACTCGCCTACGAATTCTCACAAAGCCCCCAGTCTCCTCTATTTCAGTCTTTTCTTCATATGAATGTCAGTGATTTGGTTCTGGTCTCGGGGAAACAGTATATCCTTTGTGTCAGACTCATTAAATAATAAATCTTAGTCCAGTTCGAGGTGAGTAATCGCTCTTCTGGTATCCAGAATCTCTTTTCTGCCATAAGAGACGGTAGCAGCAAAATTATGTACAAAATAAGTTTTCAAACTATGTGAAAATATGCACAAAATAGCACAGGTGGTTAGTCCAACTTATGACTTGTTAAGCAAATTATTACTCCTGAACTTACAGTGGGGAGAACAAGTATTTGATACACTGCCGATTTTGCAGGTTTTCCCACTTGCAAAACATGTAGAAGTCTGTAATTTTTATCATAGGTACACTTCAACTGTGAGTGACGGAATCAAAAATCCAGAAAATCACATTGTATGATTAATAAGTTATTAATTTGCATTTTATTGCATGACATAAGTATTTGATACATCAGAAAAGCAGAACTTAATATTTGGTACAGAAACCTTTGTTTGCAATTACAGAGATCATACTTTTCCTGTAGTTCTTGACCAGGTTTTCACACACTGCAGCAGGGATTTTGGCCCACTCCTCCATACAGACCTTCTCCAGATCCTTCAGGTTTCGGGGCTGTCGCTGGGCAATACGGACTTTCAGCTCCCTCCAAAGATTTTCTATTGGGTTCAGGTCTGGAGACTGGCTAGGCCACTCCAGGACCTTGAGATGCTTCTTACGGAGCCACTCCTTAGTTGCCCTGGCTGTGTGTTTCGGGTCGTTGTCATGCTGGATCGTGGCTGGAAGACCCAGCCACGACCCATCTTCAATGCTCTTACTGAGGGAAGGAGGTTGTTGGCCAAGATCTCGCGATACATGGCCCCATCCATCCTCCCCTCAATACGGTGCAGTCGTCCTGTCCCCTTTGCAGAAAAGCATCCCCAAAGAATGATGTTTCCACCTCCATGCTTCACGGTTGGGATGGTGTTCTTGGGGTTGTACTCATCCTTCTTCTTCCTCCAAACACGGCGAGTGGAGTTTAGACCAAAAAGCTCTATTTTTGTCTCATCAGACCACATGACCTTCTCCCATTCCTCTTCTGGATCATCCAGATGGTCATTGGCAAACTTCAGACGGGCCTGGACATGCGCTGGCTTGAGCAGGGGGACCTTGCGTGCGCTGCAGGATTTTAATCCATGACGGCGTAGTGTGTTACTAATGGTTTTCTTTGAGACTGTGGTCCCAGATCTCTTCAGGTCATTGACCAGGTCCTGCCGTGTAGTTCTGGGCTGATCCCTCACCTTCCTCATGATCATTGATGCCCCACGAGGTGAGATCTTGCATGGTGCCCCAGACCGAGGGAGATTGACCGTCATCTTGAACTTCTTCCATTTTCTAATAATTGCGCCAACAGTTGTTGCCTTCTCACCAAGCTGCTTGCCTATTGTCCTGTAGCCCATCCCAGCCTTGTGGAGGTCTACAGTTTTATCCCTGATGTCCTTATACAGCTCTCTGGTCTTGGCCATTTTGGAGAGGGAGTCTGTTTGATTGAGTGTGTGGACAGGTGTCTTTTATACAGGTAACGAGTTCAAACAGGTGCAGTTAATACAGGTAATGAGTGGAGAACAGGAGGGCTTCTTAAAGAAAAACTAACAGGTCTGTGAGAGCCGGAATTCTTACTGGTTGGTAGGTGATCAAATACTTATGTCATGCAATAAAATGCAAATTAGTAATTTAAAAATCATACAATGTGATTTTCTGGATTCTGGTCTCTCACAGTTGAAGAGTACCTATGATAAAAATGACAGACCTCTACATGCTTTGTAAGTAGGAAAACCTGCAAAATCGGCAGTGTATCAAATACTTGTTCTCCCCACTGTATTTAGGCTTGCCATAACAAAGAGGTTGAATACTTATTGACTCAAGACATTTCAGCTTTTTATTTTCTATTTATTTGTTAAATCTAGATTTTTTTTGTTAATTTTCTAAAAACAGTTCCACTTTGATATAATAGTTCCACAGTGACAAAAAAAATCTAGATTGAATCAATTTTAAAATCAGGCTGTAACAACAAAGTGGAAAAAGTCAAGGGGTGTGAATGCTTTTTGAAGGCATTGTAGTTAGAAATGTTGGACAGACCTGGTTCCAAGATGACCGTAGAGCCAACCCAGAAACTTTACAATCCTTTATTTTTATACTACTATCTCATTATTCCACTGTCCTCTCCATGACAGGTCTCCCATCATCCAGAGTGACGCCTGTCCCCGAGGCTGTGACTGAGCTCTGTGTTCCTCCTCTCAGACCCATCACACTGCAGCTGGAGGACAAGGCCAACCTCTCAGACTGGCTGGCTCTGCTCTGGCCTGCCACCGGGAAACGTACGTACACACAGACATAGATGGGGCAATGGGTCAACAATAGCGTAATGTTGTCCTGTGTTGTCTTGTCAGAGGGAGGCCAGATCAGCCCTGATCATTTCCAGTGGTTCTCGTACCGAGACAGAGCTCTGGGTTACAAGATGGACCTGCTGGCTGAAACCTTCTCCAATGGAAAGATCCTGCTGGGATCCTATATGAAGAAACCTCTGCTGGTGGACCACAGTGCTACCACTGTGAGTAACCTTGACCTCTAACCCCTGACCTCTATCCGCTAACCCTCTACTGGTCGACAACAGCACTAACACTGTAACCCTAACCTTAAACCTCTGACCCCTTAAACCATCAGGGATGCAAACTCATCGCTTTTCAGTGATAGACACTATTTCTGACCCGTTTCAGGAAACTAGGCATATGTCGCAAGTCACGACTTCACACGATAGCCATTTGAATTTATTAAAACATTTTTTATCAAGATAGTTTTTTTGGCAGAAATGCCTTCTGGAACATGTGAATGTCCCTTAATAACAAACTTGTATGCCATCTGTAAATACAAATAAAATTATGAGCCTTGTTGGTTTAGCCACAGAAAAAGTCAGCAACCTTCCCACATGCCATGATTGGCTGAGATAATGAGTGAGATGGACATGCCAAGAGAGGAGTTCGGATTGGTCTGCCATTATAAAGCCTTGTGTCTATTTGAGCTCAGTCTGTTGGTAATCCTGTTGAACGCGGCTTTTAAAAAAATGTTTTGTGTTGTGGAGTTGCATAAGTGTTGCTCTCCACTTTCTGGAGGATCGCTTTTTGAAATCAGTGGAAGTAGAGTATGATAGCTAAAGAGATGGAGAAAACACCTGTCTGGATTACATCTTCAAACTAAGGGCAACCATGGCATTCAACAGGAGACGCATCCAACCATTATGTATACGAGTAAGATAGTCTAGCTAGCTACATTTTCAGATATTACACATTTCAAGTTTTGACAAAGTGCCTTCATTTCAAACTAAAGTGTACTGTTAGATACCTAGCTAACGTGTATGATATTATTAATGTTTAACTAGCTAGCGTTAGCTGGCTGGCTTGTTAGCTAATGTTACGTAACGTGTGTGTGTGTGTGATATATCATGTTGTTTACCTAGCTATGTTCATTGTTTACCTAGCTAGCTACATTACTTAGGCTAAAGTGTACTGTTAGCTAGCTAATGTTAGCTGGCTGGCTCCCTAGCTAACGTTGCGAATACAACGTTATTATTCGTATCCCAGATCCGTTTGTTTTGCTAGTTGGAGCCTAATGTTAGCTAGCTAACGTTGAACCTGGTTGGTTAGCTCCCAGCAGATTCATGCAGGGTAGTAATGACATGATTTGGCACTGTTCATTGTTGTTTAACTAGCTAACGTTAGCTGGCTGGCTTGTTAGCTAACGATACGTGACGTGTATGATCATACATGTTGTTTACCTAGCTAGGTTAATTGTTTACCTAGCTAGCTACATCTTAAGCTAAAGTGTACAACACCTGTTGAATATAGCCGGTGTCAGTAAACAGTGTGCTGGTTAGGCTGTTTTCATGTTATACAGAGGTAAACAAATCATCGGCCAGAGAATCAATTGTGCACTCTGAACGCTTCGAGAGCGAAACGAGATGGGTGGGGCTAAAGCTTAAGAGGGTGTGAACGATGCTGAATGGGTGGAGACAAAGAGCTCTTCACTAGATACACAAGTTTATCAACTTTTGAAGCAGATTTACTTTTCCAATGTTCCTCAACTGTAGTGTATGATATACCATTTTATACAGTGGGGAGAACAAGTATTTGATACACTGCCGATTTTGCAGGTTTTCCCACTTACAAAGCATGTAGAAGTCTGTAATTTTTATCATAGGTACTCTTCAACTGTGAGTGACGGAATCTAAAACAAAAATCCAGAAAATCACATTGTATGATTTTTAAGTAATTAATTTGCATTTTATTGCATGACATAAGTATTTCATACATCAGAAAAGCAGAACTTAATATTTGGTACAGAAACCTTTGTTTGCAATTACAGAGATCATACGTTTCCTGTAGTTCTTGACCAGGTTTTCACACACTGCAGCAGGGATTTTGGCCCACTCCTCCATACAGACCGTCTCCAGATCCTTCAGGTTTCGGGGGTGTCGCTGGGCAATACGGACTTTCAGCTACCTCCAAAGATTTTCTATTGGGTTCAGGTCTGGAGACTGGCTAGGCCACTCCAGGACCTTGAGATGCTTCTTACGGAGCCACTCCTTAGTTGCCCTGGCTGTGTGTTTCGGGTCGTTGTCATGCTGGAAAGACCCAGCCACGACCCATCTTCAATGCTCTTACTGAGGGAAGGAGGTTGTTGGCCAAGATCTCGCGATACATGGCCCCATCCATCCTCCGCTCAATACGGTGCAGTCGTCCTGTCCCCTTTGCAGAAAAGCATCCCCAAAGAATGATGTTTCCACCTCCATGCTTCACGGTTGGGATGGTGTTCTTGGGGTTGTACTCATCCTTCTTCTTCCTCCAAACACGGCGAGTGGAGTTTAGACCAAAAAGCTCTATTTTTGTCTCATCAGACCACATGACCTTCTCCCATTCCTCCTCTGGATCATCCAGATGGTCATTGGCAAACTTCAGACGGGCCTGGACATGCGCTGGCTTGAGCAGGGGGACCTTGCGTGCGCTGCAGGATTTTAATCCATGACGGCGTAGTGTGTTACTAATGGTTTTCTTTGAGACTGTGGTCCCAGATCTCTTCAGGTCATTGACCAGGTCCTGCCGTGTAGTTCTGGGCTGATCCCTCACCTTCCTCATGATCATTGATGCCCCACGTGGTGAGATCTTGCATGGTGCCCCAGACCGAGGGAGATTGACCGTCATCTTGAACTTCTTCCATTTTCTAATAATTGCGCCAACAGTTGTTGCCTTCTCACCAAGCTGCTTGCCTATTGTCCTGTAGCCCATCCCAGCCTTGTGCAGGTCTACAATTTTATCCCTGATGTCCTTACACAACTCTCTGGCCTTGGCCATTGTGGAGAGGTTGGAGTCTGTTTGATTGAGTGTGTGGACAGGTGTCTTTTATACAGGTAACGAGTTCAAACAGGTGCAGTTAATACAGGTAATGAGTGGAGAACAGGAGGGCTTCTTAAAGAAAAACTAACAGGTCTGTGAGAGCCAGAATTCTTACTGGTTGGTAGGTGATCAAATACTTATGTCATGCAATAAAATGCAAATTAATTATTTAAATATCATACAATGTGATTTTCTGGATTTTTGTTTTAGATTCCGTCACTCACAGTTGAAGAGTACCTATGATAACAAGTACAGACTTCTACATGCTTTGTAAGTAGGAAAACCTGCAAAATCGGCAGTGTATCAAATACTTGTTCTCCCCACTGTAGCTGTACTTTTATCCAATGTAAGTCCAAATCCAGGTGGTCATTCACATTTGGCATGACAAGCCTGTAAGCATTTCACTGTTAGTGTAAATAACAGGTTTAGACTCTCTGCATTGTTGGGAAGTGCCCATAAGTTAGCATTTCACTGTTAATCTACACTTGTTGTTTCCGAAAAATGTGACAATTTGATTTGTTTAAACTCGCTATTTGCATTTGTGTTTTGGTCCAACAGAATCGGTCATGTGGACACCGAAAAGCTTAGACATTATTTTACTGTAATAGATGAGAACTTAACCTTTCTAACATAACCTTTTTATGTCTCCACTTCCAAAACGTAGAACAGACCAGACCCTTCTAAAACGAGAGTATCCATGAACATGTTGCCAAGTCATTCTCAGTAGAGCTAGCAGCATTCTAGCCACAGACTGTCAGCATTTATATCAGCAATTGTCCACTTGTTGTTATTCTGAGAAATAAGCATCTTCTTATCCAGATAGGCCAATATCTTAAAGTGAACAGGCTATGATTATAGTTAAACTGTTTTACAGTCTTAGCAAGCAAATAGATCCAAGTTGGCCTTAAAATATAAAGATTAGCTGTCTAGTTACTAGTACCTGGGGTTGTTGTGCTTGACAGAGTGTTTGAGACCTGTGTTAATATTCTAGGACTGCTACAATAAGTTATTATTAGTGGATGTGCATTATGCATGGTTCTGCTTATACATTTCATGAACAGACTTGAAAGCAAGAATAGTGATTATTGCAAAAAAAGGTTAAACTATTTTGATAAAATAATGTAATTATTGGTTGGTTTTATGGTTGTGGAAGGCTTATATTTAGCCTAGTTTAAGAAATGTCCCCTCAGGGATCAATAAAGTATCTATCTATCTATCCTAATCCTATCTATCTATCCTAATCTAATCTATCTATCCTAATCCATCTATCCTAATCCATCTATCCTAATCCATCTATCTATCCTAATCCTATCTATCTATCCTAATCCATCTATCTATCCTAATCCTATCTATCTATCCTAATCTAATCTATCTATCCTAATCTAATCTATCTATCCTAATCTAATCCATCTATCCTAATCTAATCTATCTATCCTAATCTAATCCATTTATCCTAATCTAATCTATCTATCCTAATCTAATCCATATATCCTAATCTAATCCATCTATCCTAATCTAATCCATCTATCCTAATCTAATCTATCTATCCTAATCTAATCCATATATCCTAATCTAATCCATCTATCCTATCCTAATCTTTTCTATCCTAATCTAATCTATCCTAATCTATTCTATCCTAATCTAATCTATCCTAATCTATCTATCCTAATCTTTTCTATCCTAATCTAATCTATCCTAATCTATCTATCCTAATCTAATCCATCTATCCTAATCTAATCTATCTATCCTAATCTAATCTAAATTGTGGAACATTTTAAAGGACATTGGCTCAAATAATCCCCATAAAGTAAAATCCTGTAGTATTGGCCTGGATATTGATGATGTTTTATGCTATGACCAGCCAAAGGTAGCAAATTATTTTTATACATTTTTTACCACCATAGTCTCATCTCTGTTTAAGAAGTTACCGACCTGCTCTGGACACTATGGCCAGTCTTTCATTAAGAACCTTTACCATAGCAAAGGTTTCACAAATGATTTGTTTGAGCTGTGCATGGTAACAGAGGACAACGCTGTGCATGGTAACAGAGGACAACGCTATGCATGGTAACAGAGGACAACGCTGTGCATGGTAACAACGTTTCCAGTCTACGATGCTTAATGAGCACAAACAAAGCAACTGGGCTGGATAACCTTCCTGCTAGATTCATAAAGCATAGTGCTTGAGTCACTGCTAAAATTATAACGCATATTGTAAACCTTTCTATTAGTAGTGGAACTTTTCCCAATGATCTCAGAACAGCCCGGATGGTTCCGCTCCACAAGAAGAGCAGTAAAACAAACGTAGGAACCTACAGGCCTGTGTCGATCCTCAGAACCTGATCCAAAGCTGTTGAGAGATTAGTTTTTAATCAACTTGAGGGAAACCTTCTTGAGCACAAACTTCTTTATGAACTCCAGTCTGGCTTTAGAGCAGCTCATTCCACTGATACCTGCCTTATCCACCTTTCTGACCACATCAAGCAGGAAAGTGAGAAGGGGAACTATACAGGTATGGTCGTGTTAGACTTACAGAAAGCTTTTAACTCTGTGGACCATGATATTCTCCTGATGAAACTGAAATCCATGGGTCTAAATGATGTATCAGTAAATTGGTTTAGGTCTTATCTGACAAACAGAGCACAAGTATGTCATGTTGGTGATGTTCTGTCAGAGGCCAAAGAAATATCCTGTGGAGTACCGCAGGGATCAATTTTAGGGCCTCTCTTATTTCTTATTTACGTTAATGATGCCAGATACAGTAAAGTGCAAACCCCTGCTTTATGCTGATGACTCAGCCATACTGGTATCAGGGAATGATACAGTTTACATAGAGGAGGCCCTGAGTAAGGAATTGCATTTTGTTAGAGATTGGTTGACTGACAACAAACTGTCGCTACATTTGAGAAAAACCGAATCGATTTTGTTTGGAACAAAACAGATTGCTTAGGGCTGACAAGATAAAGGTAAACAGTGCAGGTAAGGAGATTGAATCTAAAACAAGTGTAACTTATCTTGGCGTGTCTTTAGATCAATCCCTTTCTGGAGAACTGATTGCTGCGAAAATTCTTTCTAAAATGGCGAATAAATTGAAATTTCTATATCGTAATACTAGATATTTTAACATCAAAGTTAAGAAACTGCTTGTCTCAACCTTGATTCAGTGTCATTTTGATGATGCCTGCTCAGCTTGGTATAGTGGGCTATCAAAAAAGTTGAAGAAGAGAATGCAGGTCATGCAAATTAATGTTATCAGGTATCTGCTGAATGTCCCCCCTAGGACCCACATAGGGGTACAGGAGTTCTGGGAGGTGGACCCACATAGGGGTACAGGAGTTCTGGGAGGTGGACCCACATAGGGGTACAGGAGTTCTGGGAGGTGGGCCCACATAGGGGTACAGGAGTTCTGGGAGGTGGACCCACATAGGGGTACAGGAGTTCTGGGAGGTGGACCCACATAGGGGTACAGGAGTTCTGGGAGGTGGGCCCACATAGGGGTACAGGAGTTCTGGGAGGTGGACCCACATAGGGGTACAGGAGTTCTGGGAGGTGGGCCCACATAGGGGTACAGGAGTTCTGGGAGGTGGGCTTGTTGCCTTAAACTTAATCACATGTTTAACATCTTAAATGATTGTGCCCCAGGTTATATGAAAACCCACATTGATATGGTCTATAACCAACACAGTTACAATACCAGAGCTAGTGTTATGTCTTGTAAAATCCCAACAGTAAACAGTACTGGAGGAACACGTTCTTCTATACTGGCATTTGTCTATGGAATAACCTTCCAGTGGAGATCAAGCAAATAAATAGTAGAAATAGCTTTAAAAAGCAGGCAAAGGTTTTTATTTGGACAACGTTGTCTAAGTAAGAGAAACCCCTCCACTGCCCCTTGCGCCCCCTACTGCTGGTCAGGTGTATTTATTTGGACAACGTTGTCTAAGTAAGAGAAACCCCTCCACTGTCCCTTGCGCCCCCCTACTGCTGGTCAGGTGTATTTATGTGAATGATAGGTAGGATGTGTAATGAATAGATTGTTATAATGTGAAATTAATATAGTTGATTTTTAAGGTTAGGGAAAAGTACAGTGAGTAGAACCACTTTTTAGGATGTCAATATAAATTAATGTATTTATGGTTGTTTGTCATTTTGTTTTTGTCTTTTAATATTTACATGTTTTATTGTTTTTACCATCAAGGACCACTTTGGAAACAAGCGTTTTAATTAATACTTTCAAGTGACGTCCTCTGGGTCCACATTGTACATTTTGTTACATATGTCTGTTACCCAAAATACATTCAATTCAATCCTAATCTAATCTATCTATCCTAATATTTTCTATCTATCCTAATCTATCTATCCTAATCTATCTATCCTAATATTTTCTATCTATCCTAATCTATCTATCCTAATCCATCTATCCTAATCCATCTATCCTAATCCATCTATCTATCCTATCCTAATCTATCTATCCTATCCTAATCTATCTATCCCAATCTATCTATCCTAATATTTTCTATCTATCCTATCCTAATCTAATCCATCTATCCTATCCTAATCTATCTATCCTAATCTAATTCAGAGAGAAAAAATCTATATATTGTGAATCACCCATAAATTTGAAATAGGGTTAGGGTTAGGGACGCACGTTTCAGTAGATGTTGCTGCCTTCTATTAACCGGTCAACATGACCTCTATTAACCGGTCAACATGACCTTTATTAACCGGTCAACGTGACCTTTATTAACCGGTCAACGTGACCTTTATTAACCGGTCAACGTGACCTTTATTAACCGGTCAACGTGACCTTTATTAACCGGTCAACGTGACCTTTATTAACCGGTCAACGTGACCTTTATTAACCGGTCAACGTGACCTTTATTAACCGGTCAACGTGACCTTTATTAACCGGTCAACGTGACCTTTATTAACCGGTCAACGTGACCTTTATTAACCGGTCAACGTGACCTTTATTAACCGGTCAACGTGACCTTTATTAACCGGTCAACGTGACCTTTATTAACCGGTCAACGTGACCTTTATTAACCGGTCAACGTGACCTTTATTAACCGGTCAACGTGACCTTTATTAACCGGTCAACGTGACCTTTATTAACCGGTCAACGTGACCTTTATTAACCGGTCAACGTGACCTTTATTAACCGGTCAACGTGACCTTTATTAACCGGTCAACGTGACCTTTATTAACCGGTCAACGTGACCTTTATTAACCGGTCAACGTGACCTTTATTAACCGGTCAACGTGACCTTTATTAACCGGTCAACGTGACCTCTATTAACCGGTCAACGTGACCTCTATTAACCGGTCAACGTGACCTCTATTAACCGGTCAACGTGACCTCTATTAACCGGTCAACGTGACCTCTATTAACCGGTCAACGTGACCTCTATTAACCGGTCAACGTGACCTCTATTAACCGGTCATGCAACTTGTTTTTATTTTTGATATGATTTGCCTAACAGTATGCATGCATACAAGTAACGGAAATGTTTAAGAGCTTAATGGAAACATGCAACAATAGCTGTTGTTCCAGATGTAACCTCCTAACCAGCTGTGTTGTTGTTGTTCCAGGTGTAACCTCCTAACCAGCTGTGTGTTGTTGTTGTTCCAGGTGTATAACCTCCTAACCAGCTGTGTGTTGTTGTTGTTCCAGGTGTATAACCTCCTAACCAGCTGTGTGGTGGTGTTGTTCCAGGTGTATAACCTCCTAACCAGCTGTGTTGTTGTTCCAGGTGTATAACCTCCTAACCAGCTGTGTGGTGGTGTTGTTCCAGGTGTATAACCTATTAACCAGCTGTGTTGTTGTTCCAGGTGTATAACCTAACCAGCTGCTGTTGTTGTTGTTCCAGGTGTATAAACTCCTAACCAGCTGTGTTGTTGTTGTTCCAGGTGTATAACCTCCTAACCAGCTGTGTTGTTGTTGTTCCAGGTGTATAGCCTCCTAACCAGCTGTGTTGTTGTTCCAGGTGTATAACCTCCTAACCAGCTGTGTTGTTGTTGTTCCAGGTGTATAACCAGCTGTGTTGTTGTTGTTCCAGGTGTATAACCTCCTAACCAGCTGTGTTATTGTTCCAGGTGTATAACCTCCTAACCAGCTGTGGTGGTGGTGTTGTTCCAGGTGTATAACCAGCTGTGTTGTTGTTGTTCCAGGTGTATAATCTCCTAACCAGCTGTGTTGTTGTTGTTGTTCCAGGTGTATAACTTCCTAACCAGCTGTGTTGTTGTTCCAGGTGTATAACCTCCTAACCACCTGTGGTGGTGTTGTTCCAGGTGTATAACCTCCTAACCAGCTGTGTTGTTCTTGTTCCAGGTGTATAACCTCCTAACCAGCTGTGTTGTTGTTGTTCCAGGTATATAATCTCCTAACCAGCTGTGGTGGTGGTGTTGTTCCAGGTGTATAATCTCCTAACCAGCTGTGGTGGTGGTGTTGTTCCAGGTTTATAATCTCCTAACCAGCTGTGGTGGTGGTGTTGTTCCTGCTGTATAACCTCCTAACCAGCTGTGTTGTTGTTCCAGATGTTTAACCTCCTGATCAGCTGTGTGGTGGTGGTGTTCAAGGTGTATACCCTCCTAACCAGCTGTTGTTCCATTTTTGTAACCTCCTAACCAGCTGTTGTTCCAGGTGTACAACCTCCTAACCAGCTGTTGTTCCAGGTGTACAACCTCCTAACCAGCTCAGTGACTGTGACGATCAACGGCAAAGAGATTCATTATAACCCAGGACAGACCTTCATGGTCCCATGTGGTGAGTTATCACCCAGGAAAGACCACTGACCCCCTCCCTGTGCTGTCCATCAGGCCATGCCTACTGACCCCCTCCCTGTGCTGTCCATCAGGCCATGCCTACTGACCCCCTCCCTGTGCTGTCCATCAGGCCATGCCTACTGACCCCCTCCCTGTGTTGTCCAACAGGCCATGCCTACTGACCCCCTCCCTGTGCTGTCCATCAGGCCATGCCTACTGACCCCCTCCCTGTGCTGTCCAACAGGCCATGCCTACTGACCCCCTCCCTGTGTTGTCCATCAGGCCATGCCTACTGACCCCCTCCCTGTGCTGTCCATCAGGCCATGCCTACTGACCCCCTCCCTGTGTTGTCCAACAGGCCATGCCTACTGACCCCCTCCCTGTGTTGTCCAACAGGCCATGCCTACTGACCCCCTCCCTGTGTTGTCCAACAGGCCATGCCTACTGACCCCCTCCCTGTGTTGTCCAACAGGCCATGCCTACTGACCCCCTCCCTGTGTTGTCCAACAGGCCATGCCTACTGACCCCCTCCCTGTGTTGTCCAACAGGCCATGCCTACAGCCTCCACAACCTGACCCAGGAACCTGCTGCTCTACACTTCACCAGGATGCTGGCAGAGAGCTCTGAGTGAGTCCTGGGGACCACAGCCAGGGGTTCAGGAGAGGGTAATGAAGGAGCACCAGGTACTGAGACCAGCAGAGACCATCTCAATGACCTTCCCAAGGACAACAGGAATTGACCAGCCAGTGATTTAAATGGAAAATATTTTTTAATGGCTAGAAAGAGTGCAAAGGGGGCTGTACTGTAAGTACTTGTTATTGACTTATTGTCACAGTAACATTTGTAAATACTTTTGTGAAGCGTTTCTAGTGACCCCCTACTGTGTACATTTTAATGTGACCAATGAAAAACAACTTGTAAAGGCTTCTGGGAATTTTTATTGGACTATGCATCTTCTGTCTGTTGCAAACATATCGTATGTAATAAAAAAAATTGTAGTTAAGTCCTGGCTGTGTTACTTTTATTCTACTACTAGTGTGTAGTATACAGTATATTATTATATGTTATAGTACATACATTATTATATGTTATAGTACATACATTATTATATGTTATAGTACATACATTATATGTTATAGTACATACATTATTATATGTTATAGTACACACATTATTATATGTTATAGTACACACATTATTATATGTTATAGTACACACATTATTATATGTTATAGTACACACATTATTATATGTTATAGTACACACATGTTATAGTACACACATTATTATATGTTATAGTACACACATGTTATAGTACATACATTATTATATGTTATAGTACACACATTATTATACAGTGGGGAGAACAAGTATTTGATACACTGCCGATTTTGCAGGTTTTCCTACTTACAAAGCATGTAGAAGTCTGTAATTTGTATTATAGGTACTCTTCAACTGTGAGTGACGGAATCTAAAACAAAAATCCAGAAAATCACATTGTATGATTTTTAAATAATTAATTTGCATTTTATTGCATGACATAAGTATTTGATCACCTACCAACCAGTAAGAATTCCGTCTCTCACAGACCTGTTAGTTTTTCTTTAAGAAGCCCTCCTGTTCTCCACTCATTACCTGTATTAACTGCACCTGTTTGAACTCGTTACCTGTATAAAAGACACCTGTCCACACACTCAATCAAACAGACTCCAACCTCTCCACAATGGCCAAGACCAGAGAGCTGTGTAAGGACATCAGGGATAAAATTGTAGACCTGCACAAGGCTGGGATGGGCTACAGGACAATAGGCAAGCAGCTTGGTGAGAAGGCAACAACTGTTGGCGCAATTATTAGAAAATGGAAGAAGTTCAAGATGAAGGTCAATCCCCCTCGGTCTGGGGCACCATGCAAGATCTCACCTCGTGGGGCATCAATGATCATGAGGAAGGTGAGGGATCAGCCCAGAACTACACGGCAGGACCTGGTCAATGACCTGAAGAAAGCTGGGACCACAGTCTCAAAGAAAACCATTAGTAACACACTACGCCGTCATGGATTAAAATCCTGCAGCGCACGCAAGGTCCCCCTGCATGTCCAGGCCCGTCTGAAGTTTGCCAATGACCATCTGGATGATCCAGAGGAGGAATGGGAGAAGGTCATGTGGTCTGATGAGACAAAAATAGAGCTTTTTGGTCTAAACTCCACTCGCCGTGTTTGGAGGAAGAAGAAGGATGAGTACAACCCCAAGAACACCATCCCAACCGTGAAGCATGGAGGTGGAAACATCATTCTTTGGGGATGCTTTTCTGCAAAGGGGACAGGACGACTGCACCGTATTGAGGGGAGGATGGATGGGGCCTTCCCTCAGTAAGAGCATTGAAGATGGGTCGTGGCTGGGTCTTCCAGCATGACAACGACCTGAAACACACAGCCAGGGCAACTAAGGATTGGCTCCGTAAGAAGCATCTCAAGGTCCTGGAGTGGCCTAGCCAGTCTCCAGACCTGAACCCAATAGAACATATTTGGATGGAGCTGAAAGTCCGTATTGCCCAGCGACAGCCACGAAACCTGAAGGATCTGGAGAAGGTCTGTATGGAGGAGTGGGCCAAAATCCCTGCTGCAGTGTGCAAACCTGGTCAAGAACTACAGGAAACGTACGATCTCTGTAATTGCAAACAAAGGTTTCTGTACCAAATATTAAGTTCTGCTTTTCTGATGTATCAAATACTTATGTCATGCAATAAAATGCAAATGAATTACTTAAAAATCATACAATGTGATTTTCTGGATTTTTGTTTTAGATTCCGTCACTCACAGTTGAAGAGTACCTATGATACAAAATTAGACTTCTACATGCTTTGTAAGTGGGAAAACCAGCAAAATCGGCAGTGTATCAAATACTTGTTCTCCCCACTGTATGTTATAGTACACACATGTTATAGTACATACATTATCGCCAAATACATTTAAACTCAGTTTCTCACAATTCCTGACATTTAATCCTAGTAAAAATTCCCTGTCTTAGGTCAGTTAGGATCACCACTTTATTTAAGAATGTGAAATGTCAGAATAATAGTAGAGAGAATGATTTATTTCAGCTTGTATTTCTTTCATCACATTCCCAGTGGGTCAGAAGTTTACATACACTCAATTAGTATTTGGTAGCATTGCCTTTAAATTGTTTAACTTGGGTCAAACGTTTCGGGTAGCCTTCCACAAGCTTCCCACAATAAGTTGGGTGAATTTTGGCCCATTCCTCCTGACAGAACTGGTGAAACTGAGTCAGGTTTCTAGGCCTCCTTGCTCGCACACGCTTTTTCAGTTCTGCCCACAAATGTTCTATAGGATTGAGGTCAGGGCTTTGTGATGGACACTCCAATACCTTGACTTTGTTGTCCTTAAGCCATTTTTGCCACAACTTTGGAAGCATGCTTGGGGTCATTGTCCATTTGGAAGACCCATTTGCGACCAAGCTTTAACTTCCTGACTGATGTCTTGAGATGTTGCTTCAATATATCCACATAATTTTCCTTCCTCATGCTGCCATCTATTTTGTGAAGTGCACCAGTCCCTCCTGCAGCAAAGCACCCCCACAACATGATGCTGCCACCCCCGTGCTTCACGGTTGGGATGGTGTTCTTCGGCTTGCAAGCCTCCCCCTTTTTCCTCCAAACATAACGATGGTCATTATGGCAAACAGTTCTATTTTTGTTTCTTCAGACCAGAGGACATTTCTCCAAAAAGTAAGATCTTTGTCCCCATGTGCAGTTGCAAACCGTAGTCTGGCTTTTTTATTGTGGTTTTGGAGCAGTGGCTTCTTCCTTGCTGAGCAGCCTTTCAGGTTATGTCTATATAGGACTTGTTTTACTGTGGATATAGATACTTTTGTACCCATTTCCTCCAGCTTCTTCACAAGGTCCTTTGCTGTTGTTCTGGGATTGATTTGCACTTTTCGCAGCAAAGTACGTTCATCTCTAGGAGACAGAAAGCGTCTCCTTCCTGAGCGGTATGACGGCTGCGTGGTCCCATGGTGTTTATACTTGTGTACTCCGGCCTAGTTGACAGGCCCAGGCCGATAGTGGTCAAGTTCCTGAGGTTCAAGGACAAGGTAGCTGTTCTGGAAAGAGCCAAGAACTTGAGAGGAACTTATATCTTTCTCAACGAGGACTATTCTGAAGCTGTGCACCAGAAGAGGAAAGAACTTATCCCAGTCATGAAAGCTGCCAGAGCGCGTGAGGACATTGCTTACATTCGCTATGACAGGCACATTGTCCACCCTCCCTCCCAAAAGCCTGGAAGGGATGAGAGAGCCAAGCCTATGGGTTCGTAGCTTCAACCCTGCAGCATACACACACACCAACTGGTTAATGGACTGCTGAATGTACACTACCGTTCAAAACTTTGGGGCCACTTAGAAATGTCCTTGTTTTCCATTAAAAATATGTTAAATTAATTGCAAAATGAATAGGAAATATAGTCAAGATCTTGACAAGGTTATAAATAAAGATTTTTAATTGAAATAATAATTGTGTCCTTCAAACTTTGCTTTCATCAAAGAATCCTTCATTTGTAGCAATTACAGCCTTGCAGACCTTTGGCATTCTAGTTGTCAATTTGTTGAGGTAATCTGAAGAGATTTCACCCCACGCTTCCTGAAGCACCTCCCACAAGTTGGATTGGCTTAATGGGCACTTCTTACGTACCATACGGTCAAGCTGCTCCCACAACAGCTCAATAGGGTTGAGATCAGGTGACTGTGCAGGCAACTCCATTACAGACAGAATACCAGCTGACTGCTTCTTCCCTAAACAGTTCTTGCATAGTTTGGAGCTGTGCTTTGAGTCATTATCCTGTTGTAGGAGGAAATTGGCTCCAATTAAGCACCGTCCACAGGGTATGGCATGGCGTTGCAAAATGGAGTGATAGCCTTCCTGCTTCAAGATCCCTTTTACCCTGTACAAATCTCCCACTTTACCACCACCAAAGCACCCCCAGACCATCACATTCTGCTGGCCATCATGGACAACGTCACCCACCCACTGCATGCCATGGGAGAAACAGAAGGAGAGGGGAGAAAAGTAAGTGGAGAGGAGAAACTGAAGGATAGGGAGAAACAGAAGGAGAGAGGAGAAACAGAAGAAGAGAGGAGAAACAGATGGAGAGAGGAGAAACAGGAGAGGGGGGAAACAGAAGGAGGGGGGAAACAGAAGGAGAGGGGAGAAACAGTTGGAGATGGAGAAACAGAAGGAGAGGGAGAAACAGAAGGAGAGAGAAGAAACAGAAGTAGAGAGGAGAAACAGAAGGAGAGGGAAAAACAGAAGGAGAGAGGAGAAACAGAAGGAGAGAGGAGAAACAGATGGAGAGAGGAGAAACAGAAGGAGAGGGAGAAACAGAAGGAGAGAAGAGAAACAGAAGGAGAGAGGAGAAACAAGGAGAGGGAGAAACACAAGAAGAGAAACAGAAGGAGAGAAAAGAAACAGAAGTAGAGAGGAGAAACAGAAGGAGAGGGAAAAACAGGAGAGGAGAAACAGAAGGAGAGGGAGAAACAGAAGGAGAGGGAGAAACAGTAGGAGTAACAGAAGCAGAAGGAGAGGGAGAAACAGTTAGATGGAAGAAATGGGAGAGAGGAGAAACAGAAGGAGAGAGAGAAACAGAAGGAGAAAAGAGAAACAGAAGGAGAGGTAGAAACAGAAGGAGAGAGGATAAACAGAATGAGAGAGAGAAACAGAAGGAGAGAGGATAAACAGAAGGGGAGAAGAGAAACAGAAGGAGAGAGGAGAAACAGAAGGAGAGGGAGAAACACAAGGAGAGAAGAGAAACAGAAGGATAGGGAGAAACAGAAGGAGAGAGGAGAAACAGAAGGAGAGAGGAGAAACAGGAGATAGGATAAACAGAAGGGGAGAAAAGAAACAGAAGGAGAGCGAAGAAACAGAAGGAGAGGGTGAAACAGAATGAGAGAGGAGAAACAGAAGTAGAGAGGAGAAACAG
>CM042417.1:17500-65000 GCA_023634145.1 Thymallus thymallus | reverse complement strand
CCCCCTGCTCAAGCCAGCGCATGTCCAGGCCCGTCTGAAGTTTGCCAATGACCATCTGGATGATCCAGAGGAGGAATGGGAGAAGGTCATGTGGTCTGATGAGACAAAAATAGAGCTTTTTGGTCTATACTCCACTCGCCGTGTTTGGAGGAAGAAGAAGGATGAGTACAACCCCAAGAACACCATCCCAACCGTGAAGCATGGAGGTGGAAACATCATTCTTTGGGGATGCTTTTCTGCAAAGGGGACAGGACGACTGCACCGTATTGAGGGGAGGATGGATGGGGCCATGTATCGCGAGATCTTGGCCAACAACCTCCTTCCCTCAGTAAGAGCATTGAAGATGGGTCGTGGCTGGGTCTTCCAGCATGACAACGACCTGAAACACACAGCCAGGGCAACTAAGGAGTGGCTCCGTAAGAAGCATCTCAAGGTCCTGGAGTGGCCTAGCCAGTCTCCAGACCTGAACCCAATAGAAAATCTTTGGAGGGAGCTGAAAGTCCGTATTGCCCAGCGACAGCCCCGAAACCTGAAGGTCTGTATGGAGGAGTGGGCCAAAATCCCTGCTGCAGTGTGTGAAAACCTGGTCAAGAACTACAGGAAACATATGATCTCTGTAATTGCAAACAAAGGTTTCTGTACCAAATATTAAGTTCTGCTTTTCTGATGTATCAAATACTTATGTCATGCAATAAAATGCAAATTAATTACTTAAAAATCATACAATGTGATTTTCTGGATTTTTGTTTTAGATTCCGTCACTCACAGTTGACGAGTACCTATGATAAAAATTACAGACTTCTACATGCTATGTAAGTGGGAAAACCTGCAAAATCGGCAGTGTATCAAATACTTGTTCTCCCCACTGTATATCATACGCACTTTTATCTATTTAAGTATTTCTCTGCCATCTACCTGTATAGTATAGTTAACCATGCAAATACTCCTTATTTATCTGTATCAACTTTTTCACCTAACACTCTGTAACAATGTATAGTGTACATATTCAGCCATCCACCCATACTGTCTTTTTATAGTTTTTTGGCACTCCAGACTTCTTGTATTTTTATACTTTTTCATACTGCCACTCCATGTATCATGTGTCGTGTATCTGTCTTTTGTGTATTTTTGCTCTGGCATTTTGCACCTGCCCTGTGTTTTTTCGTAGCTGCAAAATTTCCCCTTGGGGATCTATCTATCTATCTATCTATCTATCTATCTATCTATCTATCTATCTATCTATCTATCTATCTATCTATCTATCTATCTATCTATCTATCTATCTATCTATCTATCTATCTATCTATCTATCTATCTATCTATCTATCTATCTATCTATCTATCTATCTATCTATCTATCTATCTATCTATCTATCTATCTAAAAAGATCAGAGAAATGTTCCATGCGCACATAAATATGATTTGCACAAATTTGTTTACATCCGTGTTAGTGAGCATTTCTCCTTTGCCCAGATAATCCATCCACCTGACAGGTGTGGCACATCAAGAAGCTGATTAAACAACATGATCATTACACAGGTGCACCTTGTGCTGGGGTCAATAAAAGGCCACTCTAAAATGTGCAGTTTTGTCACACAAGACAATGCCATAGATGCCTCAAGTTTTGAGGGAGAGAGAGCGCAATTGGCAAGCTGGCTGCAGGAATGTCCTCCAGATCTGTTGCCAGAGAATTTAATGATCATTTCTCTACCGTTGTTAGAAAAGCAACTTCTACAGGTTCTCCCACACAACACTCCGACCTGCAGAACCCGCTTCAAGGAGACACCAGGGACATCAGAGACACCAGTAACTCTGGATGTAAGGTATCCTGCAGTTCTCTCTGATTGGGTCTGACCTGTTTTTACTGTCAGCAGCAAGGGTACAAAGCTTCAATGTGTCCACTATGTAAATCCAAGCTCTCAGGTTACTGTTACAGTGCATTCGGAAAGTATTCAGACCCATTGAACTTTTCCACATTTTGCTACGTTACAGCCTTATTCTAAAATAGATTAAATCATTATCAATCTTTACATAATACATCATAATGACGAAGAGAAAACAGGTTTTTAGAAGTTTTTGTTAATTTATTAAAAATAAATAAATTAATAACTTATTTACATAAGTATTCAGACCCTTTGCTATGTGACTCTAAATTGAGCTCAGGTGCTTCCTGTTTCCATTTATCATCCTTGAGATGTTTCTACAACTTGATTGGAGTCCACCTGTGGTAAATTACATTGATTGGACATGATTTGGAAAGGCATACAACTTTCTATACACAGTTCACAGCGCATGTTAGAGCAAAAACCAAGCCATGGGGTCGAATGAATTGTGATAAAGCTCAGAGACAGGATTGTGTCGAGGCACAGATCTGGGGAAGGTTACGAAAACACAATGGCCTCCATCATTAAATCATCTAAAATCATCTTAAATGGAAGAAGTTTGGAACCACCTCAGGGAGGTGACCAAGAACCCGATGGTCAGATGAGAGAACCTTCCAGAAGGACAACCATCTCTGCAGCACTCCACCAATCAGGCCTTTATGGAAGAGTGGCCAGTCGGAAGCCACTCCTCAGTAAACGGCACATGACAGCCTGCTTGGAGTTTGCCAAAAGGCACCTAATAACTCTCAGACATGATAAACAAGATTCTCTGGTCTGATGAAACCAAGATTGAACTCTTTGGCCTGAATGCCAAGTGTCACATCTGGAGGAAACTTGGCACCATCCCTATGGTGAAGCAGGTTGGTGGCGGCATCATGCTGTGGGGATGTTTTTCAGCGGAAGGGACTGGGAGACTAGTCAGGATCAAGGGAAAGTTGAACGGAGCAAAGTACAGAGAGATCCTTAATGAAAACCAGCTCCAGAGCACTCAGGACCTCAGACTGGGGAGAAGGTTCACCTTCCAACAGGACATCGACCACAAGCACACAGCCAAGACAATGCAAGAGTGGCTTCAGAATGTTCTTGAATGTTCCACCCTGACAGAGCTTGTGAGGATCGCAGAGAAAAATGTGAAAACCTCCCCAAATACAGGTGTGCCAAGCTCGTAGCTTCATACCTTAGGCTGTAATCACTGATCCAATGTGTCCACGGTGACCAGTTGCAGCAGTCCATAGCTGAGATTACAGATGAGTTTCAGGGTCAGAAAGTTACACCACCAACGATGTCTTGAGAAGTATGTGGGGACCCATGTACCTGTTGCTGATGTGTCTGGGTTAGAGGTACAATGGGATGTTCACCAAAAAACACTTCAGAAGTCTGATCCAACCTTGAAACTTTTGTTTGACAATGCTGGGGATTTTCATGTGGTGGATTTACACAGTACACAACCACATACTCTATCTTGTGTCAGAAGCAGATAGCAGGAAGTTAGTGCTGTCGTCTAGTTGACTACTTGTTCTCAACTGTACAGTTCCATCTAGGGCAACATAAGACCATTTCTATTGACCATCTCCATGTATACTGATGATCAAACATACTGAAACCAGTGCTGTCCATAGGTCTGACCACTGCCAGTGATCTCTACCCCATTCAAGAGAATTTCAATGGACATTGTTGGACCCTTGGAGAAGAGTAGTGCAGGTTACGAGTACATTCTGGTGACCTGTGACAATTCTACCCGGTTCCCTGATGCCTTCCCACTCTGTTCCATAACCCCTCCAAAAATAATCAGTGCTCTTGTTCAGCTCTTCTCTAATGTAGAAATCCCAGATTAAATCCTGACGGACCAAAGGACAAACTTCACCTTGCGACTGATGGTTCAACTCCACCAACAGCTGGGCATCAAAGGCTTAAGGACCACTTCCTACCGTCCCCAAACGGATGGGCTCATTGAGAGGTTCAATCAAAAGCTCAAGAACATGCTAAGGCTGACACTGGCAAAGACTGGGATGAGTGGTTACCCTTTCTGCTTTTTGCTTACAGGGAGGTGCCTCAGGCGTAGACCGTTTTCTCGCCATTCAAACTTCTCTATGGGTGGCTGGTGCAGAGACCACTGGACCTGCTTAAGAAGTGCTGGGAGGGTCCACAAGCAGCTATCTCAGGACGGGATTGTCCAGTACATCCTCAGTTGCGTGAGATGCCAGAGAGGTATGGAGTGGAAGCCAGGGTGAACCTTCAGCAAGCCCGGAAGGCCTAGAAGAGAGGGCCATACATAATTACACAACAGCACAAAGGGCAAGAAGGTAGAGATGACAATACATCACGCAAAGCATCCACAACTGTCAGTAAGAGTGTCCATGATTGAGTCTTTGAATTAAGAGATTGAGATAAAACTGACGAGTTTGAGTGTTTGTTGCAGCTCGTTCCAGTCGCTAGCTGCAGCGAACTGAAAAGACGAGCGACCCAGGGATGTGTGTGCTTTGAGGACCTTTAACAGAATGTGACTGGCAGAATGGGTGTTGTCTGCGGAGGATGAGGGCTGCAGTAGATATCTCAGATATCAGGGGGAGTGAGGCCTAAGAGGGTTTTATAAATAAGCATTTAAAAAAATAAATAAATGTCACCTTTATTTAACCAGGTAGGTCAGTTGAGAACTAGTTCTCATTTACAACTGCGACCTGGCCAAGACAAAGCAAAGCAGTGCGACAAAAACAACACAGTTACACAGTAAACAAACAGTCAAAAACACAATAGAAAATCTATATACAGAGTGCAAAATGTAGTGCAAGCATCAACCGATGGGTCTTTCAACGGGTCTACAGAGATGACCAGTTTACAGAGGAGTATAGAGTGCAGTGATGTGTCCTATAAGGAGCATTGGTGGCAAATCTGATGGCCGAATGGTAAAGAACATCTAGCCGCTCGAGAACATCCTTACCTGCCCATCTATAAATTATGTCTCCGTAATCTAGCATGGTTAGGATGGTCATCTGAATCAGGGTTAGTTTGGCAGCTGGGGTGAAAGAGGAGTGATTACGATAGAGGAAACCAAGTCTAGATTTAACTTTAGCCTGCAGCATTGATATGTGCTGAGAGAAGGACAGTGTACCATCTAGCCATATTCCCAAGTACTTGTATGAGGTGACTACATCAAGCTCTAAACCCTCAGAGGTAGTAATCACACCTGTGGGGAGAGGGGCATTCTTCTTACCAAACCACATGACCTTTGTTTTGGAGGTGTTCAGAACAAGGTTAAGGGTAGAGAAAGCTTGTTGGATACTAAGAAAGCTTTGTTGTAGAGCTTTTAACACAAAATCCGGGGAGGGGCCAGCTGAGTATAAGACTGTATCATCTTCATATAAATGGATGTAAATTTACATCTTCAGTAAATTGAAAAGAGCGTGGGGCCTAGTATTGAGCCTTGAGGTACTCCCTTGTTGACAGGCAGTGGCTGAGAAAGCATATATTTTAACTTTATACACTGCACTCTTTGAGAGAGGTAGTTAGCAAATCAGACCAAAGACCCCTCAGAGACACCAATACTCCTTAGCCGGCCCACAAGAATGGAATGGTCTACCGTATCAAAAGCTTTGGCCAAGTTAATAAAAATAGCAGCACAACATTGTTTAGAATCAAGGGCAGTGGTGACATCATTGAGGACCTTTAAGGTTGCAGTGACACATCCATAACCTGAGCGGAAACCAGATTGCATACCAGAGAGAATACTATAGACATCAAGAAAGACAGTCAGTTATTGACAAGTTTTTCTAACACTTTTGATAAACAGGGCAAAATAGAACAGTTAGGATCAGCTTGATCTCCCCTTTAAATAAAGGACTAACCGTGGCTGCCTTCCAAGCAATGGAAACCTCCCCAGAATGGAGCGACAGGTTAAAAAGGTCGGAGATAGGCTTGGCGATGATAGGGGCAGCAACCTTAAAGAAGAAAGGGTCTAAACCATCTGACCCAGATGTTTTTTTGGGGTCAAGTTTCAGGAGCTCCTTTATTACCTGGGACTCAGTAACTGCCTCCAGGGGAAAAACAGGGAGAAGCATCAGGGATAGTTGCATTACAAGGGGTGGCAGATGAGGAAATGTTGGACGGGCAAGGAGGCATGGCTGAGTCAAATAGGAATCCTGACTTAATGAAGTGGTGATTAAAGAGCTCAGCCATGTGCATCTTGAGAGTAACAACCACATCATCAACTTTAAGGGACATGGGCAGCTGTGAGGAGGAGGGTTTATTCTCCAGGTCTTTAACCGTTTTCCAGAATTTCTTGGGGTTAGACCCACAGAGAGATAACTTTTCCTTAAAGTAACTAACTTTAGCGTTACGGATTGCCTGAGTGCACTTATTTCTCATTTGCCTGAACGAGAGCCAGTCAGCCTGAGTAAGCGTGTGCCGGGTCTTTTGCCAAATGCAATTCTTGAGGTGGAGTAACTTTGCAAGATCACGGTCGAACCAGGGGCTGAACCTGTTTTTAATTCTCATTGTCTTTATGGGGGCATGTTTGTTGACAATACCACTGAAAATATAAAAAAAGAAGGTCCAAGCGTCTTCGACAGAGGGGATCAAGCTGATTCTATTCCATTTTACAGAAGCCAGTTCATGAAGGAAGGCTGGCTCATTCAAGTTTTTTACCAAGTGTCTATGATAAATCAGGCCAGGTCGTTTCACTGAGCAGCCATTACGAACACAGGCTGTAAAACAGTGATCACTAAGGTCATTACAGAAAACACCAGACTGATACCTATCAGGATTATTTGTGAGGATAACGTCAAGAAGAGTAGCCTTTTCTGGGTGTTTGGAGTCATACCTTGTGGGATTGGTAATAATCTGAGAAAGATTTAGGGAGTCCCATTGCTTTAGGACCTGGTCAGGTGGTTTAAGCATGTCCCAGTTTAGGTCACCTAGCAGGACTAATTCAGACTCAGTGTAAGGGGCCAGGAGAGAGCTTAGGGCAGGTAGGGTACAGGCCGGTACTGATGGACGATAGCACCCAGCAACAGTCAACAAAGAGTTATTTGAAAGTTTGATACTTGGGGACAGACTTGGTGGAGACAACCGAGCACTGAAAATGATCCTTGGTAAAAATTGCCACTCCCCCACCTTTGGAAGATCTGTCTTTTCAAAAAAGGTTATTTCCAGAGAGTTTAACTTGAGTATTCAAAACACTATTTCTTAACCACGGCTCAGTAATGACCAACACATCTGGATTGGAGCATCGAGAAGGAGTGCCTGTCTATAAAGTGGGCGCTAGACAGCCTCTAGTACTACCTTCTTGGGAGAGAATTTGACCTGCACACGGACCACAGAGCCCTGACCTGGATCCAGACCATAAAGGACCAGAATGCTTGCATGACCAGGTGGTATCTGGAGCTCCAGCCCTTCCGGTTCTGTGTCCGTCACAAGGCAGGAAAAAAAAATGTCACGGCGGACTACCTAACCCGGCTCCCAAACATGGTCGTCTTAGGAGAGGAGGAAGGTAATGTGACGGAGAAGTCCGTCACTGGCCACGGGCAGCATTTGGAAAGCTAACACATCCACACACATATACTAATCTCCCCCTCCCTGCTCCGTTTTCAGATACGTTAGCAATGTGGGTCGACAGACAAATTAACCTAGTGATCTCAGGTCATACATTATTCTTCCCTCACTTCAGTAACAGTTTGGTTTAATTACACAGACATTATTTAGGGTTTAATTTAAGTGACATTTATTGTACTTATCAATGTTTTGGATGAGTGCTCTGTTTGTTTGTCTGCTGGAATAAGGACCCGAGCTAGGGCAGTCGGGCTGGCTTTGTAGTGCCTGTCCTGAATTGCGTGTCCATGTAAATGGGAGTATTGGAAGACACCATGTCAGTAGCGGTGTGGTTATGTAACTGTAGAATATGAATATATTAAGTGCTATATTGAGTAATGAGAAGCCGATTGCAAATGTACAATGAATATAATTCATCATATGATTATCTGAGTGGAAAATGTATGCTTTGATGTGTATAATGGCTTGATCAAAACATTTATGAGTTTGGAATGTTTTGATGGGAGGGGCTTCCCCCTACATATGGAGCCTCTACCAGTTCAAAGGGGGTATGTTTCCATTGATACGTTGATGGGGCATCACTAGTTAGCTGTCCCCATCATCTATGTGGATACTTTTGCGGCAGAACTGTTGTTTTGGAAATCACTATGTAAATAAACACCCTTGCACATAAGTGCTTTTAAGTTTATATAGGCTTAATTACAATTAAGGTTTTTTAGTTTAGCCTTCTGGCATACGCTACACAACAAATACCATGTGTATCTTTAACCATAGAATACCATGTGTATCTTTAACCATAGAATACCATGTGTATCTTTAACCATAGAATACCATGTGTATATTTAACCATAGAATACCATGTGTATATTTAACCATAGAATACCATGTGTATCTTTAACCATAGAAAACCATGTGTATATTTAACCATAGAATACCATGTGTATATTTAACCATAGAAAACCATGTGTATATTTAACCATAGAATACCATGTGTATATTTAACCATAGAATACCATGTGTATATTTAACCATAGAATACCATGTGTATCTTTAACCATAGAATACCATGTGTATATTTAACCATAGAATACCATGTGTATCTTTAACCATAGAAAACCATGTGTATCTTTAACCATAGAATACCATGTGTATATTTAACCATAGAATACCATGTGTATATTTAACCATAGAATACCATGTGTATATTTAACCATAGAATACCATGTGTATATTTAACCATAGAATACCATGTGTATCTTTAACCATAGAATACCATGTGTATATTTAACCATAGAATACCATGTGTATCTTTAACCATAGAATACCATGTGTATCTTTAACCATAGAATACCATGTGTATATTTAACCATAGAATACCATGTGTATATTTAACCATAGAATACCATGTGTATCTTTAACCATAGAAAACCATGTGTATATTTAACCATAGAAAACCATGTGTATATTTAACCATAGAATACCATGTGTATATTTAACCATAGAATACCATGTGTATCTTTAACCATAGAATACCATGTGTATATTTAACCATAGAATACCATGTGTATCTTTAACCATAGAAAACCATGTGTATCTTTTACCATAGAATATATTTTACCATAGAGTACCATAGAACACACATAAATTGTCATTGTTACATACCTGAATCTGTTTTTAATGTGGATTGAATGTAGCATTTGAAAAATGGACAGTGTGATGTGGATCTGGTGTGTGTGAGGGATCAGTGGGGTCTTACAGGGCAGCTGTCCTGTCCTGCCCACTCAGGGCTCTCTGTCTGGGTAAATACAGTATATCCACGTCCTGGAGTGTGTGCAGCAAAGCTCCAAGTTGTGTAAACAATACCTTGGTTACGGTAACCAAGGCCTGCTAGGCTAAACACATAGAGAGAGAGAGAGAAAGAGAGACAGAGAGAGAGAGAGAGAGAGACAGTGAGAGAGAGAGAGAGAGAGAGAGACAGTGAGAGAGAGAGAGAGAGAGAGAGAGAGAGAGAGAGAGAGAGAGACAGTGAGAGAGAGAGAGACAGAGAGAGAGAGAGACAGTGAGAGAGAGAGAGAGAGAGAGAGAGAGAGAGAGAGAGACAGTGAGAGAGAGAGAGAGAGAGAGAGACAGTGAGAGAGAGAGAGAAAGACAGTGAGAGAGAGAGAGAAAGACAGTGAGAGAGAGAGAGAGAGAGAGAGAGAGAGAGAGAGAGACAGTGAGAGAGAGAGAGAGAGAGAGAGAGAGAGAGTGAGACTAGCTAACAGACTATTGAGATAGAATAGCTTCAAAGCTATTTAACAGGCATATACCACAGGTTAACCAGCTAGTCATTGTGATAGCATAGCCCACAGGTTAGCCAGCTAGTCATTGTGATAGCATAGCCCACAGGTTAGCCAGCTAGTCATTGTGATAGCATAGCCCACAGGTTAACCAGCTAGTCATTGTGATAGCATAGCCCACAGGTTAACCAGCTAGTCACTGAGATAGCATAGCCCACAGGTCAGCTTAGTCATTGAGCTAGCATAGCCCACAGGTTAGCTAGCGAGTCATTGAGATAGCATAGCCCACAGGTTAGCTAGCGAGTCATTGAGATAGCATAGCCCACAGGTCAGCTTAGTCATTGAGATAGCTTAGCCCACAGGTTAGCTAGCTAGTCATTGAGATAGCTTAGCCCACAGGTTATCCAGCTAGTCACTGTGATAGCATAGCCACAGGTTATCCAGCTAGTCACTGTGATAGCATAGCCACAGGTTATCCAGCTAGTCACTGAGATAGCATAGCCCACAGGTCAGCTTAGTCACTGTGATAGCATAGCCCACAGGTTATCCAGCTAGTCACTGTGATAGCATAGCCCACAGGTTAGCTAGCTAGTCACTGTGATAGCATAGCCACAGGTTATCCAGCTAGTCACTGTGATAGCATAGCCCACAGGTTAGCTAGCGAGTCATTGAGATAGCATAGCCCACAGGTCAGCTTAGTCATTGAGATAGCTTAGCCCACAGGTTAGCTAGCTAGTCATTGAGATAGCTTAGCCCACAGGTTATCCAGCTAGTCACTGTGATAGCATAGCCACAGGTTATCCAGCTAGTCACTGTGATAGCATAGCCACAGGTTATCCAGCTAGTCACTGAGATAGCATAGCCCACAGGTCAGCTTAGTCACTGTGATAGCATAGCCCACAGGTTATCCAGCTAGTCACTGTGATAGCATAGCCCACAGGTTAGCTAGCTAGTCACTGTGATAGCATAGCCACAGGTTATCCAGCTAGTCACTGTGATAGCATAGCCCACAGGTTAGCTAGCTAGTCACTGTGATAGCATAGCCCACAGGTTATCCAGCTAGTCATTGTGACAAAGCTCAGAGGTTAGCTAGACAACAGACCAGGGCCCTGTTGAATAAAACATCCTGCTTCCGTTAATGATTTACCTTAAAGAAACATTTTCTCTTTGTTGTTTAAGGGTGTTGCATAGAGCCCCTCAACTGGCAGGTAGGGGGCGACAGGTAACTCAGCGGTTAGAGAGGTGAGCCAGCAACTGGAGGGTTTCCAGTTTGAATCCCTGATCCAACAGGAAAAATCTGGAAATGAGAACGGGAAATGAGCTGGCAACCAAGGCGTTGCTGGTATCAAATTCTAGAGGTCATTGTGCCCTTGAGCAAAGCACTTAACCCAGGAACGTCTGGTCCATTAGGCAGGATTAGGTGGCCGCTTAGAGTGGCAGATTGATGAGGCAGGCATTTTCTGGGATAAACTGACCAACAACACAAAAACTCACAGAACCCTAACCCCAAAACAAGGATAACTTCTTTCAACAAGTGGCAAATGGGCTATTAAGGTGAGCGCTGATGGCGCCTTTGCCTAAGGCAGGGGCACAAAATATGTATTGTGTCCATGCCCAGCGATCCTCTCCATGGTCCTGTTGGAGAGACAATGTCAATGTCATGAGACACACACTCAACAAGATGGCGGCGATAGACATGGAAGCTCTGTTTCCTAAGCAAGTTAGCAGTATTTATACAGTATATTTGCTGTCTTTTTTTTCTGTGTTATTTCTTACATTATTAGCCCAGAATGTTTTTTGAGTCATTAAATGCAGCCGTAAATAACTATTAGAGTGGTGGTAACTTACCAGCATTGCGACCCGAAATATGACTTTCACGAATTGGATCCTTATTCTATACACATACTGTCCATAATGTCTATACATCCTATCACATGTATATATATTTATACTGTATTTATACTCTGACATCGCTCATCCTAATATTTATATATGAATTAATTCTCCATTCTTTTACTTTTAGATGTGTGTATTGTTGTGTATTGTTAGATATTACTGCACTGCTGGAGCTGGAAACACAAGCATTTCACTACACCCACAATAACCTCTGCTAAATATGTGTATGTGACCAATAACATTTGATTTGGTTAGATTTTATTTGACATCAAACTTGATTTCGATCAAATAGCCTAAATGTCACCCTGTCAAATAAAAATGATCTTCGATGTGCAGATGAATGAACATTATCCTAAAAATACGACAAGTCATAGTAAAATGGACAATAGCAATGGAGTGAAATTAGGCTACTCGTGACTGCTGTCTGGGAGTTTCACTCAGTGGGCTAAATTGTCAATATAATTAGTAATTTCAATTTGAATTTGTCAATTTCTGAGCTGATCACGGTACCGACAAACATGCGAACTGCATTTTCCAAGAAAACACGACACCGGATAAACTTGGGAAGTGAGTTTAAAGTTTTCCCACTATTTCTACCGATTTACGTGCCAATTATGATTTTCATATTCACATTTTTGTGAAACAGTTTAATTTAAATAATAATGGTTTATCTAAATCATTAGCTCGTGGTTAATAATGGCCTACAAATCTGAATTAAAATGATAGAAATCTCAAAGTTCAAATTCAACTGTCACGGCTGGTAGGCCGGACCCGAGGCACAGAGCTTTATTTCCTTTATTTGGTTTTTAAAACAACAATAAAGGACCGGCCGCAACCAGGAACTGACATGCACTTAGCACAAACAGTAACCCACATACATTAAATAGGATCCCCAATTAGAGGCAACAGAGGTCAGCTCCCTCCAATTGGGGACAACAACAAAAACCAACATAAAGATGCCTAGAGGCCTCCCTATAGTCAGGACCTGACAGTCACCTCCAGACCAACATAAAGATGCCTAGATGCCTCCCCTCTGTCAAGCCCTGACAGTCACCTCCAGACCAACATAAAGATGCCTAGAGGCCTCCCTATAGTCAGGACCTGACAGTCACCTCCAGACCAACATAAAGATGCCTAGAGGCCTCCCTATAGTCAGGACCTGACAGTCACCTCCAGACCAACATAAAGATTCCTAGAGGCCTCCCTATAGTCAGGACCTGACAGTCACCTCCAGACCAACATAAAGATGCCTAGAGGCCTCCCTATAGTCAGGACCTGACAGTCACCTCCAGACCAACATAAAGATGCCTAGAGGCCTCCCTATAGTCAGGCCCTGACATCAATGAATGCGAGAGCACCAACCTCTGCCATATGGACAAATTGATAAAGAAATGAGGCTAAAGAAATGAAACTTAGAGAACAAAGTAGCAGGACTATAAATCAAATCATAGTTTATCAAATCAAATCATTTTATTTTATTTTTTCAATTTTGTCATATCCAATTGGTAGTTACAGTCTTGTCCAATCGCTACAACTCCCGTACAGACTCAGGAGAGGCGAAGGTTGAGAGGCGTGCGTCCTCCGAAACACAACCCACCAAGCCGCACTGCTTCTTGACACAATGAACGCTTAACCCGGAAGCCAGCCACACCAATGTGTCAGAGGAACCACCGTAAACCTGGCGACTGAGTCAACGTGCGTGCGCCCGGCCCGCCACAGGAGATGCTAGAGCGCGATGGGATCAAAGTTTATATGTCACGTGCGGTGTAGGGTTGACTGGTCCGGCGCAAAGCCAACAAATAACGCAGCACAGTGCCTTCTATTATCTAAGGCATTTACGATATAATTTACAACAAGCATAGTGGCCGATGTGGTACTGTGTTTTGATCTAAACCCAGATTGATGGATGCTAAGAATACTGTTTGCAGAAAAAAAACATAGCAACTGTTTACTGACTAAGGATTCTAAGAAATGGGTCGGTAATTCCAGATCCAGATCACTACAGTCACCTCCTTTATGTAATGGCAGAATAAAAGCTGATTTCCACACCCTAGGGATAGTTCCTGTGCTTAAAGTTAGATAAAAAATGTGTGTCACTGAACCAGCAATGAGAGGTGCAGCACACTTAAGTAAGAACGGGTCTAAATTGTCAGCGCCTATGGATTTCTTAGTATCAATCAGCTAGGACTTCTGTTTCAGATAATTTCTGGAAACTAAAGACAGGATTTCCATTTTCCTGGTTAGTGGTTGAAAAGCAAGAAGAGAAATCAACTGACTGGCCAGAACCACTGGCCACTTTTCTTTTCCAATAAAAAACCAGCAGTAATAAAATGCTTATACATTTTTTTTTAACTTATAATACAGGAGTCTGAGATAATTTTCTTAGCTTATCGATCACTGCACCTGTACACAGCCCATCTGTAAATAGCCCACCCAACTACCTCATCCCCATATTGTTATTTTTGCTCATTTGCACCTCAGTATCTCTATCATTCCAGTGTTAATTCTAATCTGTAATTTATTTCACCACTATGGTCTATTTATTGTCTTCCTAACCTTACTGCATTTTGCACTACATTTGCACTCTGTATATAGATTCTCTGTTGTGTTATTGACTGTACGTTTGTTTTATTCTCATGTGTAACTCTGTGTTGTTTTTTGTCTCACTGCTTTGCTTTGTCTTGGCCAGGTCACAGTTGTAAATGAGAACTGGTTCTCAACTGGCCTACCTGGTTAAATAAAAGGTGAAATAAAACCTACCTGGTTAAATAAAGGTGACAAAAAAAAGAGTGCTTAGGGTCTGTGCTGACCGATTGTGTGGAATTCTCCAGCGACACTTCAACCTTAGCCTGATTCTGGAAAGGGTCCCTGTGCTGTGGAAAACATCCTGCCTCGTCCCAGTGCCCAAGAAGGCACACCCCACTGTCCTGAATGACTTCAGACCTGTAGCGCTAACATCCCACATCATGAGGTTAGTCCTCCAGTGTACATCACTGGACCCCCTGCAGTTCGCATATTAGCACAACATCGGAGTGAGATTCAGCCCCTGCTACTGGGTGAGAAGATGAAGAGGATGAAAGTGGAAGCACCCTTAGTCTCCTGGGTTACAGACTACCTGACCGGTAGGCCACAATTTCCTCATCTCCCACCCCTTCTAATGTGACTAGTCCCGATGCTCCTCCTTCTTTTTCTCCTGCCCCGCTACAAAGGTTCTCCCTGCAGGTGGTCACTGAGTCCAAGGTGCTAGAGAAGCTCTTTAAACTTAACCCTAACCCCTTCTTCTTTAAGGTTGCTGCCCCTATCATCGCCAAGCCTATCTCTGACCTTTATAACCTGTCTCTCCATTCTGGGAAGGTTCCCATTGCTTGGAAGGCAGCCACGGTTAGTCCTTTATTTAAAGGGGAGATCAAGCTGATCCTAACTGTTATAGGTCTATTTCTATTTTGCCCTGTTTATCAAAAGTGTTGGAAAAACTTGCCAATAACTGACTCGCTTTCTTGATGTCTATAGTATTCTCTCTGGTACGCAATCTGGTTTCTGCTCAGGTTATGGATGTGTCACTGCAACCTTAAAGGTCCTCAATGATGTCACCACTGCCCTTGATTCTAAGCAATGTTGTGCTGCTATTTTTATTGACTTGGCCAAAGCTTTTGATACGGTAGACCATTCCATTCTGGTGGGCCGGCTAAGGAGTATTGGTGTCTCTGATCTTTGGGGGGTCTTTGGCCTGGTTTGCTAACTACCTCTCTCAAAGAGTGCAGTGTATAAAGTCAGAACATCTGCTGTCTCAGCCACTTTCTGTTATCAAGGGTGTACCCCAACTGTACTATATTGAGTTGGATTCTTCAACTCGCTCAATTTCGCCTCTTCACTGTTGACGTTGAGACTGGTGTTTTGCGGGTACTATTTAACGAAGTTGACAGTTGAGGACTTGTGAGATGTCTGTTTCTCAAACTAGACACTCTAATGTACTTGTCCTCTTGCTCAGTTGTGGACCGGGGCCTCCCACTCCTCTTTCTATTCTGGTTAGAGCCAGTTTGCGCTGTTCTGTGAAGGGAGTAGTACACAGCGTTGTACGAGATCGTCAGTTTCTTGGTAATTTCTCGCATGGAATAGCCTTCATTTCTCAGAACAAGAATAGACTGACGAGTTTCAGAAGAAAGTTCTTTGTTTCTGGCCATTTTGAGCCTGTAATCAAACCCACAAATGCTGATGCTCCAGATACTCAACTAGTCTAAAGAAGGACAGTTTTATTGCTTCTTTAATCAGCACAACAGTTTTCAGCTGTGCTAACATCATTGCAAAAAGGTTTTCTAATGATCAATTAGCCTTTTAAAATGATAAACTTGGATTAGCTAACACAACGTGCCATTGGAACACAGGAGTGATGGTTACTGATAATGGACCTCTGTACGCCTATGTAGATATTCCATTAAAAATCAATAGTCATTTACAACAATAGTCATTTACAACATTAACAATGTCTACACTGTATTTCTGATCAATTTGATGTTATTTTAATGGACAAAACATTTGCTTTTCTGTCAAAAACAAGAACATTTCTAAGTGATCCCAAACTTTTGAACGGTATGTACTGTATATATATGGATATATATATATTAATTCACCTCTGTCAAGTGTGCTCCCTCTCTGGCCTCTAGGTCACCAGGCTGCGGATTATTACCTGTCACCATCGCCTCATGACACTTATCTTCCCTATATTTGTCTCTCTCCCCTTGGTTCTTTCCTCAGGTGTTATTGACTCTGTTTCAGTTTCATTTCTGTGCATTGTTTCGTGTTTCTTGTTTTGTTCATGTTCGTTGAATTATAAAATAAAATAATTGCTAAAGTCAATAATTAAGGTCTGGTCCGGGATAATCAATATCTTTCGCCTCCGACTTATTGAAGTAGAAATCCTCTTCCACATCGATGTTAGTGATAGCTATTGAGATGTCCAGAAGTTCTTCATGGTCATAGAAAATGATAGCGGAAACATTATGTACAAACAAAGTTATTATGAGTGCAGAAAACCCCCACTAAATAGCACATTTGGTCAGGAGCCTGTAAAATGGCTGCCATTCCCTCTGGAGAATGAACAGGTCATGGCTCATGTGCTTAATGATGTTCTTGGCCTTCCTGTGCCACCTAGTGCTGTAGATGTCCTGGAGGGTAGGCAGTGTGCCCCCGATGATGCGTTGTGGATGGTGCAGTTGCCATACCAGGCAGTGATACAGCCCGACAGGATGCACTCAATGGTCCATTTGTAGAAGTTTGTGAGGATCTTTTTCAGCCTCCTGAGGTTGAAGGTGTGAAGGGACCATTTCAGGTCTTCAGTGACGTGCACGCCAAGGAACTTGAAGCTTTTGACCCTCTCCATTGCGGCCCTGTCAATCTGGATGGCACCGTGCTCCATCTGCTGTCTCCTGTAGTCCACAATCAGCTCCTACGTTTTGTTGATGTTGAGGGAGAGGTTATTTTCCTGGCACCACCCAGTTGCACAGAGAGGGGTTCAGACCCAGCTTAATGATGAGCTTGGAGGGTACTATGGTGTTGAATGCTGAGCTATAGTCAATGAACAGCATTCTCACATAGGTATTCCTCTTGTCCAGATGGGACAGGGCAGTCTAGAGGGTCTAGGGTGTCGGGTAAGGTGGAGGTCATATGATCCTTATCTCTCCTCTAAAACACTTCATGATGACAGAAGTGAGTGCTACAGGGTGATAGTAATTTAGTTCAGTTACGTTCACTTTCTTGAGTACAGGAACAATGGTGGCCATCTTGAAGCAAGTGGGAACAACAGACTGGGATAAGGAGAGATTGAATATGTCCTTAAACAATCCAGCCAGCTGGTCTGCACATATTCTGAGGATCCGGCTTGAGATGCTGTCTGTGCCGGAAACCTTGCAAGAGTTAACATGCTTAAATGATTTACTCACGTTGACTATGGAGAACACAGTCCTCATGAACGGAGTTGGACTGCGTCGGTGGCTTGTTTAGCTTATCCAGGAGGGAGGTGTTGGTGTCCACGACATGGCTGGCTTTCCCTTTATAGTCTGTGGTTGTCTGGAGTCCCTGCCAAATATGTCTTGTGTCTAAGCAGTTGAATTTCGACTCCACTTTGTCCCTGTAGTATCATTTTGCCTCTTTGATTGCATTACGGAGGTCAAAGCTGGTCTGTTTGTACACGTCCATGTTACCAGTCACCTTGCCATGGTTAAGGGCTACTTCTAAATTGAACTGCGGCCGCCATGGCATTTAAAAAAAGATATATATATATATCTATTTCACTGTGACCTGCTGTTGCTGAGTATCAGGCAGTGAGTGGTGGGGAGGGGTGTGTGTGTGTTGAGAGGCTGGTTGAGAGAGCGCAGGCAGATAAGTCAAGCAAGTGAGAGAAGACAGCACAGAGCACATTGTGACATCCTTTTACCAGTTGTAGGTAGGTAGGCTATTTAGATTGTCATTATGGAGACACCTATTTCCAACCCTTTCTCCATAAAACATATTAATGCACTAGAAGTGATATAATGAAAAGGACTTTAGGTACATTATTTCAGAGGTGGTTTAAAGTAAACTGTATTTCTAATGTATACTTTGTTTATGGAAAACCATATTAAGCAAAGGGTCCCAAGTGCTGGAAATTCTAAATGGAAGTTATGAAAGTCCCTTGCATGTTTCTGTTATGGGTAAAAATCCACAATGAAACTGACATTAAATGTGGAGAATGATACATTTGCATCTGTTTGTTCAAGTACCCTATTCATTTCTATGCCATTGTAGGCTACTGTAGCCTACCATTTGATATAATACATATGTTGTTACTATATCTGAAGTCATTTCAAATCAATTTGTGCAATTTGTGTAGCCTAACTGGAGCTGGCAAACCAATTTATTAAATAGCCTATAACTTATGTTTATTGTTGTTGTAGCCTTGTGTTATTACTGGATTATTAATGGCTGTGTTTAGTTAATTCAATTGGAAGTTGTCAATTGTGATCATGGCCACAGCTCTGTCGCAAATATATATAACATTATCCACATTTAATTCCAGTTTTATTATGACCTTTTCCCTGAAATTAGATGTATGCCTATCAGGGGCTATAAGCTACTTTCATCTAACTCAGCAAACCATGGCAAAGTTGAATTACAATCATAAACCCAGATTTTTACTCCCCTCCTGTACTCCCTATTCAACCCAGGCAGTCCCCTCCTGTACTCCCTAGTCAAGCCAGGCAGTCCCCTCCTGTACTCCCTAGTCAAGCCAGGCAGTCCCCTCCTGTACTCCCTAGTCAAGCCAGGCACGACTCCACCATCATGCCCAGTCCCCTCCTGTACTCCCTAGTCAAGCCAGGCACGACTCCACCATCATGCCCAGACCCCTCCTGTACTCCCTAGTCAAGCCAGGCACGACTCCAACACCATCATGCCCAGTCCCCTCCTGTACTCCCTAGTCAAGCCAGGCACGACTCCACCATCATTAAGCTTGCTGACGACACAACAGTGGTAGGCCTGATCACTGACAATGATGAAACAGCCTATAGGGAGGAGGTCAGAGACCTGGCCGTGTGGTACCAGGACAACAACCTCTCCCTACAACGATGAGACAGCCTATAGGGAGGAGGTCAGAGACCTGGCCGAGTGGTGCCAGGACAACAACCTCTCCCTACAACGATGAGACAGCCTATAGGGAGGAGGTCAGAGACCTGGCCGTGTGGTGCCAGGACAACAACCTCTCCCTCCACGTAATCAAGACAAAGTAGATGATTGTTGACTACAGGAAAAGGAGGGCCGAGCACGCCCCCATTCTCATCAACAGGGCTGTAGCGGAGCAGGTTGAGAGATTCAAGTTCTTTGGTGTCCACATCACCAACAAACTATCGTTGTCCAAACACACCAAGACAGTCGTGAAGAGGGAACAACAACACATTTTCCCCCTCAGGAGACTGAAAAGATTAGGCATGGGTCCCCAGATCCTCAAAACGTTCTACAGCTGCACCATCGAGAGCATCCTGACCAGTTGCATCACCGCCTGGTACGGCAACTGCTCATCATCCGACCCCAAGGCAGTACAGAGGGTAGTGCGAACGGCTCAGTATATTACTGGGACCAAGCTTCCTGCCATCCAGGACCTACATTGGGGACCAAAAGTTTGGAATATTACTCATTCAAGGGTTTTTCTTTATTTGCACTATTTTTTACATTGTAGAATAAAAGTGAAGACATCAAAACTATGACATAACACATATGGAATCATGTAGTAACCAAAAAAGTGTGTTATATTTGAGATTCTTCAAAGTAGCCACGTTTGCCTTGATGACAGCTTTGCACACTCTTGGCATTCTGTGTTTGCAAATGTATTTAAATTTTAAAACAGAAATACCTTCAGACCATTTGCTATGAGACTCGAAATTGAGATCAGTTGCAAGCAGCCAAGACAACGCAGCCAAGACAACGCAGGAGTGGCTTCGGGACAATTATCTGAATGTCCGTGAGTGGCCCAGCCAAAGCCTGGACTTGAACACGATCTAACATCTCTGGAGAGACCTGAAAACAGCTGTGCTGCGACTCTCCCCATCCAACCTGACAGAGCTTGAGAGGATCTGCAGAGAAGAATGGGAGAAACACTCCAAATACAGGTGTGCCAAGCTTGTAGCGTCATACCCAAGAAGACTCAAGGCTGTAATCACTGCCAAAGGTGCTTCAACAAAGTACTGAGTAAAGTGTCTGAATACTTATGTAAATGTGATATTTCAGTTTTTTTTTTTATACAAATGCTAAAATTTCTTAACTGTTTCTGCTTTGTCATTATGGGGTATTGTGTGTAGATTGATGTCATTATGGGGTATTGTGAGTAGATTGATGTCATTATGGGGTATTGTGTGTAGATTGATGTCATTATGGGGTATTGTGAGTAGATTGATGTCATTATGGGGTATTGTGTGTGTAGATTGATGTCATTAGGGGGTATTGTATGTAGATTGATGTCATTATGGGGTATTGTGTGTAGATTGATGTCATTATGGGGTATTGTGTGTAGATTGATGTCATTATGGGGTATTGTATGTAGATTGATGTCATTATGGGGTATTGTGTGTAGACTGATGTCATTATGGGGTATTGTGTGTAGATTGATGTCATTATTTTTTTTTATTTTTTATTTCACCTTTATTTAACCAGGTAGGTCAGTTGAGAACAAGTTCTCATTTGCAACTGCGACCTGGCCAAGACAAAGCAAAGCAGTGCGACAAATAACAACACAGAGTTACACATTAAACAAACAGTCAAAAAACACAATAGAAAATCTATAAACAGAGTGCAAAAATATGGGGTATTGTGTGTAGATTGATGTCATTATGGGGTATTGTATGTAGATTGATGTCATTATGGGGTATTGTGTGTAGATTGATGTCATTATGGGGTATTGTGTGTAGATTGATGTCATTATGGGGTATTGTATGTAGATTGATGTCATTATGGGGTATTGTATGTAGATTGATGTCATTATGGGGTATTGTATGTAGATTGATGTCATTATGGGGTATTGTATGTAGATTGATGTCATTATGGGGTATTGTGTGTAGATTGATGTCATTATGGGGTATGGTGTGTAGATTGATGTCATTATGGGGTATTGTGTGTAGATTGATGTCATTATGGGGTATTGTGTGTAGATTGATGTCATTATGGGGTATTGTGTGTAGATTGATGTCATTATGGGGTATTGTGTGTAGATTGATGTCATTATGGGGTATTGTATGTAGATTGATGTCATTATGGGGTATTGTGTGTAGATTGATGTCATTATGGGGTATTGTGAGTAGATTGATGTCATTATGGGGTATTGTGGGTAGATTGATGTCATTATGGGGTATTGTGTGTAGATTGATGTCATTATGGGGTATTGTGTGTAGACTGATGTCATTATGGGGTATTGTGTGTAGATTGATGTCATTATGGGGTATTGTGGGTAGATTTATGTCATTATGGGGTATTGTGTGTAGATTGATGTCATTATGGGGTATTGTGGGTAGATTGATGTCATTATGGGGTATTGTGTGTAGATTGATGTCATTATGGGGTATTGTGTGTAGATTGATGTCATTATGGGGTATTGTGGGTAGATTGATGTCATTATGGGGTATTGTGGGTAGATTGATGATGAAAAAAACAATTTAATCTATTTTAGAATAAGGCTGTAATGTAACAAAATGTGAAAAAAGTAATGTGGTCTGAATACTTTCCGAATGCACTGTAGATAATAAACAAAAGTGAAATAAACAATAAAAAATGAAGAGTAAACATTACACTCGCAAAAGTTCCAAAGGAATAGAGACATTTCAATGTAATATTATGGCTATAAACATGGGTTGTATTTACAAGCGGTTTGTTCTTCACTGGTTGCCCTTTTCTTGTGGTAACAGGTCACACAAATATTCCTGCTGTGATGGCACACTGTGGTCTCTCTCTCTCTCTCTCTCTGTCTGTCTGTCTGTCTGTCTGTCTGTCTGTCTGTCTGTCTGTTAAATTATTCAGGTGTTAGTTTTGTACCTGCCTCTCTCTTTGGGAGTCGCCAGGCAACTGAAAGACTATCCCAGGCCCATGAAACCCACATGACAGAGAGAGAGGCAGGTCTGGTCTGGTCAGTTTGGTCTTAGCCAGGCTCTCTCACCTGTCTCGTCTAGTCTGGTCTCATCAGTTTGATCTGAGCCAGACTCTCTTACCTGTCTGGTCTGGTCAGTTTGGTCGTAGCCAGGCTCTCTCACCTGTCTCGTCTAGTCTGGTCTCATCAGTTTGATCTGAGCCAGACTCTCTTACCTGTCTGGTCTGGTCAGTTTGGTCTTAGCCAGGCTCTCTCACCTGTCTCGTCTGGTCTCATCAGTTTGATCTGAGCCAGACTCTCTTACCTGTCTGGTCTCGTCAGTTTGGTCTGAGCCAGGCTCTCTCACCTGTCTGGTCTGTTCTCGTCAGTTTGGTCTGAGCCAGGCTCTCTCACCTGTCTGGTCTGGTCTGGTCTGGTCAGTTTGGTTTTAGCCAGGCTCTCTCACCTGTCTGGTCTGGTCTCGTCAGCTTGATCTGAGCCAGACTCTCTCACCTGCCTGGTCTGGTATGGTCAGTTTGATCTGAGACAGGCTCTCTCACCTTCCTGGTCTAGTCTCGTCAGTTTGATCTGAGCCAGAATATCTCACCTGTCTGGTCAGTTTGATCTGAGCCAGGCTCTCTCACCTGCCTGGTTTGGTCAGTTTGATCTGAGCCAGGCTCTCTCACCTTTCTGGTCTGGTCAGTTTGATCTGAGCCAGGCTCTCTCACCTGCCTGGTCTGGTCAGTTTGATCTGAGCCAGGCTCTCTCACCTGCCTGGTCTGGTCAGTTTGATCTGAGCCAGGCTCTCTCACCTGTCTAACTCTAACCCTAACACGTCTCAATGCTTGTGTTTCCTGCAGGATAGTTGACTGACTGACTGAGCAACATGTCTAAACCATCATCAAACGTCAAAGCCCTGCAGGTAGGAGTGTGTGTGTGTTTGTGTGTGTAAGTATGTTTTAATTGCTCTCAATAGTATAGAACTGTTTTGAATCTATCTACAGTAGTTCTATTATTGATAAAATAAATTACAATACAGAGGGACCTCCCACTGGGCTAGACTGGGTTAGACATACAACATGTAGCTCTCCCACTGGGATAGACTGGGTTAGACATACAACATGTAGCTCTCCCACTGGGCTAGACTGGGTTAGACATACAACATGTAGCTCTCCCACTGGGATAGACTGGGTTAGACATACAACATGTAGCTCTCCCACTGGGCTAGTGTAGTTAGATCTGGGTTAGACAGCTATCCAGGACCAGGACTAGGTCCATAACTAAAGACAGTAGTTCTGTAGCTATCCAGGACCAGGACTAGGTCCATAACTAAAGACAGTAGTTCTGTAGCTATCCAGGACCAGGACTAAGTCCATAACTAAAGACAGTAGTTCTGTAGCTATCCAGGACCAGGTCTAGTGCAGGGTTAGAACTAAAGACAGTAACTCTGTATCTCTTCAGGACCAGGTCTAATGCAGGGTTAGAACTATAGACAGCAACTCTGTAACTCTTCAGGACCAGGTCTAATGCAGGGTTAGAACTATAGACAGTAACTCTGTAACTATCCAGGACCAGGGCTAGTGCAGGGTTAGAACTAAAGCCTGTAGCTCTGTAACTCTCCAGGACCAGGTCTAATGCAGGGTTAGAACTAAAGCCTTGTATTTCTCCAGGACCAGGTCTAATGCAGGGTTAGAACTATAGACAGTAACTCTGTAACTATCCAGGACCAGGTCTAATGCAGGGTTGGAACTATAGACAGTAACTCTGTAACTATCCAGGACCAGGGCTAGTGCAGGGTTAGAACTAAAGCCTGTAGCTCTGTAACTCTCCAGGACCAGGTCTAATGCAGGGTTAGAACTAAAGCCTTGTATTTCTCCAGGACCAGGTCTAATGCAGGGTTAGAACTATAGACAGTAACTCTGTAACTTTCCAGGACCAGGTCTAATGCAGGGTTAGAACTATAGACAGTAACTCTGTAACTATCCAGGACCAGGTCTAATGCAGGGTTAGAACTAAAGCCTGTAGTTCTGTATCTCTCCAGGACCAGGTCTAATGCAGGGTTAGAACTAAAGCCTGTAGTTCTGTATCTCTCCAGGACCAGGTCTAATGCAGGGTTAGAACTAAAGCCTGTAGTTCTGTATCTCTCCAGGACCAGGTCTAATGCAGGGTTAGAACTAAAGCCTGTAGTTCTGTATCTCTCCAGGACCAGGTCTAATGCAGGGTTAGAACTAAAGACTGTAGTTCAGTATCTCTCCAGGACCAGGTCTAATGCAGGATTAGAACTAAAGCCTGTATCTCTCCAGGACCAGGAATACATCCTCTAGCTCTGTATTTCTTCATGACATCGACTATAACTAAAGCCTTTTGCTCTCCAGAACTAATAAAATAATATAAAATGTATTTACAAAGCCGTTTTTACATCAGCAGATGTCACAAAGTGCTTCTACACACAGAGAGAGAGAGAGTCGAAAACAGCAGGTCCGGGACAATGTAGCATGTCCGGTGAACAGGTCAGGGTTCCATAGCCGCAGGCAAAACAACAGAAACTGGATCAGCAACAGGACCAGGTGGACTGGGGACGGAGACAACCAGGAGTCATCAGGCCAGGTAGTCCTGAGGTATGGTCCTAGGGCTTAGGTGAGAAAGAGATGGGAGAATTAGAGGGAGCATACTTAAGTTCACATACTTATTACCAGATAAGACAGGAGAATTTCACCAGATAGGACAGACTGACCCTAGCCCCCCGGCACATAGACTATTGCAGCATAGATACTGAAGGCTGAGACAGGGGGGGTCAGGGGGAACTGTGACAGGGCCAACCAGGCAGGATATACTGTAACCCCACCCACTTTGCAAAAGCACAGCCCCCACACCCCTAGAGGGATATCAACAGACCAACAACTTACTGGCTTATTAGTGCTAGTCCATGCCTTCCCTAGGAGGGGTGTGCCACATCATGCCAGGCTATACTAGACTTGAGTGGGCTGAGTCACTGATGTGATCTTCCTGTACATACAGTATATTTACAAAAAAGAGAATTTATAGCACAGCTTTGATGATCCTTGGTTGGGATCTGAGCAGATAATTTGTTACGATTGCAAACGGAATAAAATGGTGGTCCGATAGTCCAGGATTATGAGGAAAAACATTTAGATCCACAATATTTATTCCACGGGACAGAACTAGATCCAGGGTATGACTGTGGCAATGAGTAGGTCCGGAGACATGTTGGTCAAAACCCACTGAGTCGATGATGGCGCCGAAAGCCTTTTGGAGTGGATCTGTGGGTCCATGTGAAAATTGAAGTCACAAAAAATGTGAATATTATCTGCCATGATTACAAGGTCCAATAGGAATTCAGGGAACTCAGTGAAGAATGCTGTGTACGGCCCAGGAGGCCTGCAAACAGTAGCCATAAAAAGTGATTGAGTAGGCTGCATAGCTGTCCATTTTTGGGGGGGTAAATTGAAATTTGCTATCGTAAATGTTAGCAACACCTCCACCTTTGCAGGATGCGCGGGGGACATGGTCACTAGTGTAACCAGGAAGAGAGGCCTCATTTAACACAGTAAATTCATCAGGCTTGAGACATGTTTCAGTCAGGCCAATCACATCAAGATTATGATCAGTGGTTAGTTCATTGACTATAACTGCCTTGGAAGTGAGGGATCTAACATTAAGTAGACCTATTTTGAAATATTATCACTGGAGATTTCTGTCATACTATCCAGGTCTGTGCCCAAACAGTTTGAGCTTCTACTTTTAAAAATCCAACTTTCCAAAAATAAGTCTCTCACTGTTGCCGTTTGATACAGACCCCCCTCAGCCCCCAGCTGTGCCCTGGACACCTTATGTGAATTGATTGCCCCCCATCTATCTTCAGAGTTCGTACTGTTAGGTGACGGTCAAATGACCACCCCTTATCACTGTCAAACGCTCCCTAAAACACTTCAGTGAGCAGGCCTTTCTAATCGATCTGGCTCGGGTATCCTGGAAGGATTTTGGCCTCATCCCGTCAGTAGATGATGCCCGGTTGTTCTTTAAAAGTGCTTTCCTCACCATCTTAAATAAGCATGCCCCTTTCAAAAAATGTAGAACTAAGAACAGATAGAGCCCTTGGTTCACTCCAGACTTGACTGCCCTTGACCAACACAAAAACATCCTGTGGCGTACTGCATTAGCATCGAATAGCCCCCGCGATATGCATCTTTTCAGGGAAGTCAGGAACCAATATACACAGTCAGTTAGAAAAGCAAAGGCTAGCTTTTTCAAACTGAAATTTGCATCCTGTAGTACTAATTCCAAAAAGTTCTGGGACACTGTAAAGTCCATGGAGAATAAGAGCATCTCCTCCCAGTTGCCCACTGCATTGAGGCTAGGAAACACTGTCACCACCGATAAATTTACAATAATCTAACATTTCAATTAGCATTTTGCTACGGCTGGCCATGCTTTCCACCTGGCTAACCCTACCCAGGCCAACAGCTCTGTACCCCCCGCAGCAACTTGCCCAAGCCCCACCTGCTTCTCCTTCACCCAAATCCTTGTTCTGAAAGAGCTGCAAAATCTGGACCCCTACAAATCTGCTGGGCTAGACAATCTGGACCCTTTCTTTCTAAAATTATCCGCCGAAATTGTTGCAACCCTTATTAATAGCCTGTTCAACCTCTCTTTCGTATCGTCTGAGATCCGTAGAGATTGGAAAGCTGCCGCGGTCATCCCCCTCTTCAAAGGGGGAGACACTCTAGACCCAAACTGTTATAGGCCTATATCCATCCTGCCCTGCCTTTCTAAAGTCTTCGAAAGCCAAGTTAACAAACAGATCACTGACCACTTTGAATCCCACCATACCTTTTCTGCTATGCAATCTGGTTTCCGAGCTGGTCATGGGTGCACCTCAGCCACGCTCAAGGTACTAAACGATATCATAATCGCCATAGATAGAAGACAGTACTGTGCAGCCATCTTCATCGACCTGGCCAAGGCTTTCGACTCTGTCAATCACCGCATTCTTATTGCCAGACTCAACAGCCTTGGTTTCTCAAGTGACTGCCTTGCCTGGTTCACCAACTACTTCTCAGATAGAGTTCAATGTGTCAAATCGGAGGGCCTGTTGTCCGGTCCTCTGGCAGTCTCGATGGGGATGCCACAGGGTTCAATTCTTGGGCCAACTCTATTCTCTATATATATCAACGATGTCGCTCTCGCTGCTGGTGACTCTCTGATCCATCTCTATGCAGACGACACCATTCTGTATACATCTGGCCCCTCTTTGGACACTGTGTTAACACACCTCCAAACAAGCTTCAATGCCATACAACACTCCTTCCGTGGCCTCAAACTGCTCTTAAATGCTAGTAAAACCAAATGCATGCTTTTCAATTGAACGCTGCCCGCACCTGCCCACCGTACTATCATCACTACTCTCGACGGGTCTGACTACCTAGGCATCTGTTTAGACTGTAAACTCTCCTTCCAGACTCACATTAAGCTATCTATCACTCATGCTGCCAAACATGCCCTCGTAAAACTGATTATCCTACCGATCCTTGACTTCGATGTCATTTACAAAATAGCCTCCAACACTCTACTCAGCAAATTGGATGTAGTCTATCACAGTGCCATCTGTTTTGTTACCAAAGCCCCATATACTACCCACCACTGCGACCTGTACGCTCTCGTTGGCTGGACCTCACTACATATTCGTCACCAAACCCACTGGCTCCAGGTCATCTCTAAGTCTTTACTAGGTAAATCCCCGCCTTATCTCAGCACGCTGGTCACCATAGCAACACCAACCCGTAGCATGCGCTCCAGCAGGTATATTTCAATGGTTATCCCCAAAGCCAACACCTTCTTTGGCCGCCATTCCTTCCAGTTCTATGCTGCCAATGACTGGAACGAATTGCAAAAATCAGCTGCCATCATGTCAGTGATTGTCTCGTTAACACAGGTGAGAGTGTTGACGAGGACAAGGCTGGCGATCACTCTGTCATGCTGATTGAGTCAGAATAACAGACTGGAAGCTTTAAAAGGAGGGTGGTGCTTGAAATCATTGTTCTTCCTCTGTCAACCATGGTTACCTGCAAGGAAACACGTGCCGTCATCATTGCTTTGCACAAAAATGGCTTCAAATCAACCATTTATCAGATCATCAAGAACTTCAAGGAGAGAGGTTCAATTGTTGTGAAGCGTCAGGGTGCCGAGAAAGTCCAGCAAGCGCCAGGACCGTCTCCTAAAGTTGATTCAGCTGCGGGATCGGGGCACCACCAGTGCAGAGCTTGCTCAGGAATGTCAGCAGGCAGGTGTGAGTGCATCTGCACGCACAGTGAGGCGAAGACTTTTGTAGGATGGCCTAGTGTCAAGAAGGGCAGCAAAGAAGCCACTTCTCTCCAGGAAAAACATCAGGGACAGACTGATATTCTGCAAAAGGTACAGGGATTGGACTAGAGTCATTTTCTCTGATGAATCCCCTTTCCGATTGTTTGGGCCATCCGGAAAACACCTTGTCCGGAGAAGACAAGGTGAGCGCTACCATCAGTCCTGTGTCATGCCAACAGTAAAGCATCCTCAGACCATTCATGTGTGGGGTTGCTTCTCAGCCAAGGGAGTGGGCTCACTAACAATTTTGCCTAAGAACACAGCCATGAATAAAGAATGGTACCAACACATCCTCCGAGAGCAACTTCTCCCAACCATCCAAGAACAGTTTGGTGACGACCAATGCCTTTTCCAGCATGATGGAGCACCTTGCCATAAGGCAAAAGTGATAACTAAGTGGCTCGGGGAACAAAACATCGACATTTTGGGTCCATGGCCAGGAAACTCCCCAGACCTTAATTCCATTGAGAACTTGTGGTCGATCCTCAAGAGGCAGGTGGACAAACAAAAACCCACAACTTATGCAAGAATGGCCTGCCATCAGTCAGGATGTGGCCCAGAAGTTAATTGACAGCATGCCAGGGTGGATTGCAGAGGTCATCAACACTGCAAATATTGACTCTTTGCATAAACTGAATGTCATTGTCAATGAAAGCCTTTGACACTTATGGAATACTTGTAATTAAACTTCAGTGTTACCATAGTAACTACTGACATAAAGATCTAAGAACACTGAAGCAGCAAACTTTGTGGAGACCAATACGTGTGTCATTCTCAAAACTTTTGACTACGACTGTACATAGATTTTCTATTGTGTTATTGACTGTACGTTTGTTTTATTCTCATGTGTAACTCTGTGTTGTTTTTGTCGCACTGCTTTGCTTTGTCTTGGCCAGGTCACAGTTGTAAATGAGAATTTGTTCTCAACTGGCCTACCTGGTTAAATAAAGGTGAAATAAAAAAACATATATAATAATAATAATATCACAATCTCTTTCAATAATGACAGGAATGGAGGAGGTCATTATTCCAGTGAGATAACTAAGGCGAACACCGCCATGTTTAGATTTGCCCGACCTAGATCGAGACACAGTCTCAATGGGGGTAGCTGAGCTGACTACACTGACTATGCTAGTGGCAGACTCCACTAAACTGTCAGGCTGGCTAACAGCCTACTGCCTGGCCTGCACCCTATCTCATAGTGGAGCTAGAGGAGTTAGAGCCTCGTCTATGTTCATAGATAAGATAAGACAATACAGACATTCATAATATGTGAAGCACACTGTGTGTTTGTGTGTTTCATTTCCATACTCTTAATAGAACAGGACCAAACCAGGATGTAGTGGCTGCAACCAAAACAGAGACACCAGGTTCACACACACACACACACACACACACACACACACACACACACACACACACACACACACACACACACAATACTCAAGGATCTAGAAGTACATCACCAGTGAAGAGTCTAGAGCAGGTCAACACCAATCCAATGCTCTCAAATGTGTGCTGAGGAGTGAACAAATGCTGAGGAGTGAAGAATGCTGAGGAGTGAACGAATGCTGTGGAGTGAACGAATGCTTAGGAGTGAACAAATGCTGAGGAGTGAAGAATGCTGAGGAGTGAACGAATGCTGTGGAGTGAACGAATGCTGAGGAGTGAAGAATGCTGAGGAGTGAACGAATGCTGAGGAGTGAACGAATGCTGAGGAGTGAACGAATGCATTTCAGGAGAAAGGACAGAGATTGGAATGCTGTACATATGGCCTCTTGGGGTTTGTGTGTCTGATTGGTTGTTGCTCCTGTCCATCAGGCAAATCTGAATATTCCAATGGGAGCGCTACGTCCAGGGGCTGGACTTCCTGTCAAAAGGAAAGAGGAGACTGCAGACACAGAGGAGGTCAGACACACACACACACACACACACACACACACACACACACACACACACACACACACACACACTAATATGGCTTGATGACCTAAATTCACATTAGGAAACTATTTTTGTACAGGCTCCTCCCCCAGACCCCGTGCAGGAGGCCACGGCCCTGTCGCCAGAGGAGAAGAAGCCATTGCCGGGATCAATGAAGCTTCCTGGTCCAGCCGTCAACCTATCAGAGCTGCAGAACGTCAAGAGTGAACTACGATGGGTCACCAAGGACTAACACACACACTGGTACACGCACACACACACATACACACTCACAAATGTCCACTCCAACCATGAAAAACATTGCAGTAGCTGCAGTTTTAGGATTTCACTACAAGGTGTCAGTGTGGGCTGTGTATTCTTCTTATTAGGGGATATGAGTACTTATTAGGGGATGTGAGTACTTATTAGAGTTATGAGTACTTATTAGGGGTTATGATTACTGATTTGGGTTATGAGTACTTGTTAGGGGTTATGAGTACTTGTTAGGGGTCATGGGGACTTATTAGGGGTTATGAGTACTTATTTGGGTTTTGAGTACTTATTTGGGTTATGAGTACTTATTAGGGGATGTGAGTACTTATTTGGGTTATGAGTACTTATTTGGGTTATGAGTACTTATTAGGGGTCATGAGTACTTATTAGGGGTTATGAGGACTTATTAGGGGTTATGAGTACTGATTTGGGTTATGAGTACTTATTTGGGTTATGAGTACTTATTAGGGGTTATGAGTACTTATTAGGGTTATGAGTACCTTTTGGGGTTATGAGTACTTATTTGGGTTATGAGTACTTATTTTTGGTTATGAGTACTTATTTGGGTTATGAGTATTTATTTGGGTTATGAGTACTTATTAGGGGTTATGAGTACTCATTAGGGGTTATGAGTACTGATTTGGCTTATAAGTACTTATTTGGGTTATGATTACTTATTAGGGGTTATGAGTATTTATTTGGGTTATGAGTACCTTTTTGGGTTATGAGTACTTATTTGGGTTATGAGTACTTATTAGGGGTTATGAATACTTATTAGGGGTTATGAGTACCTTTTTGGGTTATGAGTACTTATTTGGGTTATGAGTACTTATTTGGGTTATGAGTATTTATTTGGCTTATGAGTACTTATTAGGGGTTATGAGTACCTTTTTGGGTTATGAGTACTTATTTGGGTTATGAGTATTTATTTGGCTTATGAGTATTTATTAGGGGTTATGTGTACTTATTAGGGGTTATGAGTACTTATTTGGGTTATGAGTACTTATTTGGGTTATGAGTACTTATTAGGGGTTATGAGTACTTATTTGGGTTATGAGTACTTATTTGGGTTATGAGTACTTATTAGGGGTTATGAGTACCTTTTTGGGTTATGAGTACTTATTTGGCTTATGAGTACTTATTAGGGGTTATGAGTACCTTTTTGGGTTATGAGTACTTATTTGGGTTATGAGTACTTATTAGGGGTTATGAGTACTTATTAGGGGTTATGAGTACTTATTTGGGTTATGAGTACTTATTTGGGTTATGAGTACTTATTAGGGGTTATGAGTACTTATTTGGGTTATGAGTACTTATTAGGGGTTATGAGTACTTATTTGGGTTATGAGTACTTATTAGGGGTTATGAGTACTTATTAGGGGTTATGAGCATTATTAGGGTCTAAGAGTACAAAAGGTTTCTATATTGTTTTTTGATGTGTAACTTTACGAACACTGTATGGTTCTGTCTTTGCCTGCGCTCTCCCTCCAAAAAGACCATCCTTATCCAAAGGGACTTCCTGGTGAAATAGAGGTTACATTAAAATATGAAAAAGATAACCTGGTCTTTCTGTTTCTGTGTCCTACAGCAGTGTTTCCCAACTTGTTCTCCAGTACCCCCAACTGCACACATTTCTGTTGTAGCCACAATGTCTTCTACTGATCCACCCTGCATCTTCTACTGATTGACTACAAGACCCACCCTGCATATTCTACTGATGAACTACAACTACCAGATCCACCCTGCATCGTCTACTGATGGACTACAAGACCCACCCTGCATATTCTACTGATGAACTACAACTACCAGATCCACCCTGCATCGTCTACTGATGGACTACAAGACCCACCCTGCATATTCTACTGATGAACTACAACTACCAGATCCACCCTGCATCTTCAACTGATGAACTACAAGATCCACCCTGCATCTTCTACTGATTGACTACAAGACCCACCCTGCATATTCTACTGATGAACTACAACTACCAGATCCACCCTGCATCGTCTACTGATGGACTACAAGACCCACCCTGCATATTCTACTGATGAACTACAACTACCAGATCCACCCTGCATCTTCAACTGATGAACTACAAGATCCACCCTGCATCTTCTAATAATGTACTACAACTACCAGATCCACCCTGCATCTTCAACTGATGGAATACAACTACCACCAGACTAACCCTAACCCTATCAGCTACAGCTAACTATACCAGACTACACCAAACCCTAACCCTATCAGCTACAGCCAACTACACCAAACCCTAACCCTATCAGCTACAGCTAACTATACAAGACTACACCTAGGTATAGTTGGCTGTAGCTGATAGGGTTAGGGTTTGGTGTAGTCTGGTATAGTTGGCTGTAGCTGATAGGGTTAGGGTTTGGTGTAGTCTGGTATAGTTGGCTGTAGCTGATATTGTTAGGGTTAGTCTGGCATAGTTGGCTGTAGCTGATAGGGTTAGGGTTAGTCTGGTATAGTTAGCTGTAGCTGATAGGGTTAGGGTTTGGTGTAGTCTGGTATAGTTAGCTGTAGCTGATAGGGTTAGGGTTTGGTGTAGTCTGGTATAGCTTGCTAGCTACTTCCAGACACATAATGAGAGAACACCTCACTCTGACCATTTTACTCACCCTAGCAGAGCTGGTTAGGATGTTTTCATGTTATTCAGAACGTTGGTGACTAACTGTTCTGCTGGCAACAATTTAATTACGTTTTTTTGCCGAGGTTTACTGACAGAGGTCATGCTTGTAAATTCATCAGTTATTTTGCACTCTGGTACACTCAGACGAGAGTGCTCTGTGATAGTAAATTCACTCTGGCAATCTAATCCTAACGCACCCATAGACATCATAACATTACAGCACTGTTACAGCTCTGCTACCTTTTACATCTTTAACTGTTAATGTGAACAAGAAACTTTCTGGATAATGTATCTGGTGGATTCTGATGTCCTCAGAATGTGTATGGTGGGTTCTGATGTCCTCAGAATGTATCTGGTGAGTTGTGATGTCATTAGAATGTGTATGGTGGGTTGTGATGTCATCAGAATGTGTATGGTGGGTTGTGATATCATCAGAATGGGTTTGGTGGGTCGTGATGACATCAGAATGTATTCGGTGGACTGTGATGAAATCTGAATGTATTCGGTGGACGTTGATGTCATCAGAATGTATTTGGTGGACGATGATGACATCAGAATGTATTCGGTGGACTGTGATGACATCAGAATGTGTTCGGTGGACTGTGATGATATCAGAATGTATTCAGTGGACTGTGATGTCATCAGAATGTATTCGGTGGACTGTGATGATATCAGAATGTATTCGGTGGACTGTGATGTCATCAGAATGTATTCGGTGGACTGTGATGATATCAGAATGTATTCGGTGGACTGTGATGTCATCAGAATGTATTCGGTGGACTGTGATGATATCAGAATGTATTCGGTGGACTGTGATGTCATCAGAATGTATTCGGTGGACTGTGATGTCATCAGAATATTGTGATGTTTTAATTGTTTGATATTCCCATATTATTCTTACATCAGAATGTTTTCTAGGAGATGATGGATGATGACGATTCCTTAGCAACTGTTGCAATAAATTATATATTGGTTCTACACAGTGGGACAATCTCTTTCATACACACTACAGGCAGCCACATACACACTACAGGCAGCCACATACACACTACAGGCAGCCACAAACACACTACAGGCAGCCACATACACACTACAGGCAGCCACATACACACTACAGGCAGCCACATACACACTACAGGCAGCCACAAACACACTACAGGCAGCCACAAACACACTACAGGCAGCCACATACACACTACAGGCAGCCACATACACACTACAGGCAGCCACATACACACTACAGGCAGCCACAAACACACTACAGGCAGCCACAAACACACTACAGGCAGCGCACAAACACACTACAGGCAGCCACATACACACTACAGGCAGCGCACAAACACACACACACACACACACACACACACACACACACACACACACACACACACACACACACACACACACACACACACACACACACACACACACACACAGACACACACACAGATAAACTGCCCTGAAGAGCACAAGCAGTGGGCAGCTGTGTCTAAATTTAGTGTCCTCCAGATCATAGTGCATTCTACTGTTTCATACTGCTAGTAGGGGTACTGCTGCCTACAATAAAACAAAATGGATACAGACCACACCACTATACCAAGCTAAAACACTATACCAGACTGACAACTACAGACAAACAGACTGGGGTAAAACATGACATTTAAGATTCATTCGACACAACGATTGTGTTACAAAAAATATATATATATATGTGAGTATGGTGACACCAGGAGAATGGAAAACACACACACACACACACACACACACACACACACACACACACACACACACACACACACACACACACACACACACACACACACACACACACACACTCACACAAACCCCTGAGGCTAGTCACAGGTCTGTGAGCCAGACAGTTACTAAAAACAGAGTCAAGGAGCAGCAACTGTTACTAAAACAGAGTAATGGAGCAGCAACAGTTACTAAAACAGAGTCAAGGAGCAGCAACAGTTACTAAAACAGAGTAATGGAGCAGCAACAGTTACTAAAACAGAGTCAAGGAGCAGCAACTGTTACTAAAACAGAGTAATGGAGCAGCAACTGTTACTAAACAGAGTCAAGGAGCAGCAACAGTTACTAAAACAGAGTAATGGAGCAGCAACAGTTACTAAAACAGAGTAATGGAGCAGCAACTGTTACTAAAACAGAGTAATGGAGCAGCAACAGTTACTAAAACAGAGTAATGGAGCAGCAACAGTTACTAAAGCAGAGTAATGGAGCAGCAACAGTTACTAAAACAGAGTAATGGAGCAGCAACTGTTACTAAAACAGAGTAATGGAGCAGCAACTGTTACTAAAACAGAGTAATGGAGCAGCAACAGTTACTAAAACAGAGTAATGGAGCAGAAACAGTTACTAAAACAGAGTAATGGAGCAGCAACTGTTACTAAAACAGAGTAATGGAGCAGCAACTGTTACTAAAACAGGGTCATGGAGCAGCAACTGTTACTAAAACAGAGTAATGGAGCAGCAACTGTTACTAAAACAGAGTCATGGAGCAGCAACTCTTACTAAAACAGAGTAATGGAGCAGCAACTCTTACTAAAACAGAGTAATGGAGCAGCAACAGTTACTAAAACAGAGTAATGGAGCAGCAACTCTTACTAAAACAGAGTAATGGAGCAGAAACAGTTACTAAAACAGAGTAATGGAGCAGCAACAGTTACTAAAACAGAGTAATGGAGCAGCAACAGTTACTAAAGCAGAGTAATGGAGCAGCAACAGTTACTAAAACAGAGTAATGGAGCAGCAACAGTTACTAAAACAGAGTAATGGAGCAGCAACTGTTACTAAAACAGAGTAATGGAGCAGCAACTCTTACTAAAACAGAGTAATGGAGCAGAAACAGTTACTAAAACAGAGTAATGGAGCAGCAACAGTTACTAAAACAGAGTAATGGAGCAGCAACAGTTACTAAAACAGAGTAATGGAGCAGCAACTGTTACTAAAACAGAGTAATGGAGCAGCAACTGTTACTAAAACAGAGTAATGGAGCAGCAACTCTTACTAAAACAGAGTAATGGAGCAGCAACTCTTACTAAAACAGAGTAATGGAGCAGAAACAGTTACTAAAACAGAGTAATGGAGCAGCAACAGTTACTAAAACAGAGTAATGGAGCAGAAACAGTTACTAAAACAGAGTAATGGAGCAGCAACTGTTACTAAAACAGAGTAATGGAGCAGCAACTGTTACTAAAACAGGGTCATGGAGCAGCAACTGTTACTAAAACAGAGTAATGGAGCAGCAACTGTTACTAAAACAGAGTCATGGAGCAGCAACTCTTACTAAAACAGAGTAATGGAGCAGCAACTCTTACTAAAACAGAGTAATGGAGCAGCAACAGTTACTAAAACAGAGTAATGGAGCAGCAACTCTTACTAAAACAGAGTAATGGAGCAGAAACAGTTACTAAAACAGAGTAATGGAGCAGCAACAGTTACTAAAACAGAGTAATGGAGCAGCAACAGTTACTAAAGCAGAGTAATGGAGCAGCAACAGTTACTAAAACAGAGTAATGGAGCAGCAACAGTTACTAAAACAGAGTAATGGAGCAGCAACTGTTACTAAAACAGAGTAATGGAGCAGCAACTCTTACTAAAACAGAGTAATGGAGCAGCAACAGTTACTAAAACAGAGTAATGGAGCAGAAACAGTTACTAAAACAGAGTAATGGAGCAGAAACAGTTACTAAAACAGAGTAATGGAGCAGCAACAGTTACTAAAATAGAGTAATGGAGCAGCAACTGTTACTAAAACAGAGTAATGGAGCAGCAACAGTTACTAAAACAGAGTAATGGAGCAGCAACAGTTACTAAAACAGAGTAATGGAGCAGCAACAGTTACTAAAACAGAGTAATGGAGCAGCAACAGTTACTAAAACAGAGTCAAGGAGCAGCAACAGTTACTAAAACAGAGTAATGGAGCAGAAACAGTTACTAAAACAGAGTAATGGAGCAGCAACAGTTACTAAAACAGAGTAATGGAGCAGAAACAGTTACTAAAACAGAGTAATGGAGCAGCAACTGTTACTAAAACAGAGTAATGGAGCAGCAACTGTTACTAAAACAGAGTCATGGAGCAGCAACTGTTACTAAAACAGAGTAATGGAGCAGCAACTGTTACTAAAACAGAGTCATGGAGCAGCAACTCTTACTAAAACAGAGTAATGGAGCAGCAACTCTTACTAAAACAGAGTAATGGAGCAGCAACAGTTACTAAAACAGAGTAATGGAGCAGCAACTCTTACTAAAACAGAGTAATGGAGCAGCAACAGTTACTAAAACAGAGTAATGGAGCAGCAACTCTTACTAAAACAGAGTAATGGAGCAGAAACAGTTACTAAAACAGAGTAATGGAGCAGCAACAGTTACTAAAACAGAGTAATGGAGCAGCAACAGTTACTAAAGCAGAGTAATGGAGCAGCAACAGTTACTAAAACAGAGTAATGGAGCAGCAACAGTTACTAAAACAGAGTAATGGAGCAGCAACTGTTACTAAAACAGAGTAATGGAGCAGCAACTCTTACTAAAACAGAGTAATGGAGCAGCAACAGTTACTAAAACAGAGTAATGGAGCAGAAACAGTTACTAAAACAGAGTAATGGAGCAGAAACAGTTACTAAAACAGAGTAATGGAGCAGCAACAGTTACTAAAATAGAGTAATGGAGCAGCAACTGTTACTAAAACAGAGTAATGGAGCAGCAACAGTTACTAAAACAGAGTAATGGAGCAGCAACAGTTACTAAAACAGAGTAATGGAGTAGAAACAGTTACTAAAACAGAGTAATGGAGCAGCAACTGTTACTAAAACAGAGTAATGGAGCAGCAACTGTTACTAAAACAGGGTCATGGAGCAGCAACTGTTACTAAAACAGAGTAATGGAGCAGCAACTGTTACTAAAACAGAGTCATGGAGCAGCAACTCTTACTAAAACAGAGTAATGGAGCAGCAACTCTTACTAAAACAGAGTAATGGAGCAGCAACAGTTACTAAAACAGAGTAATGGAGCAGCAACTCTTACTAAAACAGAGTAATGGAGCAGAAACAGTTACTAAAACAGAGTAATGGAGCAGCAACAGTTACTAAAACAGAGTAATGGAGCAGCAACAGTTACTAAAGCAGAGTAATGGAGCAGCAACAGTTACTAAAACAGAGTAATGGAGCAGCAACAGTTACTAAAACAGAGTAATGGAGCAGCAACTGTTACTAAAACAGAGTAATGGAGCAGCAACTCTTACTAAAACAGAGTAATGGAGCAGAAACAGTTACTAAAACAGAGTAATGGAGCAGCAACAGTTACTAAAACAGAGTAATGGAGCAGCAACAGTTACTAAAATAGAGTAATGGAGCAGCAACTGTTACTAAAACAGAGTAATGGAGCAGCAACAGTTACTAAAACAGAGTAATGGAGCAGCAACAGTTACTAAAACAGAGTAATGGAGCAGCAACAGTTACTAAAACAGAGTAATGGAGCAGCAACAGTTACTAAAACAGAGTCAAGGAGCAGCAACAGTTACTAAAACAGAGTAATGGAGCAGAAACAGTTACTAAAACAGAGTAATGGAGCAGCAACAGTTACTAAAACAGAGTAATGGAGCAGAAACAGTTACTAAAACAGAGTAATGGAGCAGCAACTGTTACTAAAACAGAGTAATGGAGCAGCAACTGTTACTAAAACAGAGTCATGGAGCAGCAACTGTTACTAAAACAGAGTAATGGAGCAGCAACTGTTACTAAAACAGAGTCATGGAGCAGCAACTCTTACTAAAACAGAGTAATGGAGCAACAACTCTTACTAAAACAGAGTAATGGAGCAGCAACAGTTACTAAAACAGAGTAATGGAGCAGCAACTCTTACTAAAACAGAGTAATGGAGCAGCAACAGTTACTAAAACAGAGTAATGGAGCAGCAACTCTTACTAAAACAGAGTAATGGAGCAGAAACAGTTACTAAAACAGAGTAATGGAGCAGCAACAGTTACTAAAACAGAGTAATGGAGCAGCAACAGTTACTAAAGCAGAGTAATGGAGCAGCAACAGTTACTAAAACAGAGTAATGGAGCAGCAACAGTTACTAAAACAGAGTAATGGAGCAGCAACTGTTACTAAAACAGAGTAATGGAGCAGCAACTCTTACTAAAACAGAGTAATGGAGCAGCAACAGTTACTAAAACAGAGTAATGGAGCAGAAACAGTTACTAAAACAGAGTAATGGAGCAGAAACAGTTACTAAAACAGAGTAATGGAGCAGCAACAGTTACTAAAATAGAGTAATGGAGCAGCAACTGTTACTAAAACAGAGTAATGGAGCAGCAACAGTTACTAAAACAGAGTAATGGAGCAGCAACAGTTACTAAAACAGAGTAATGGAGCAGCAACAGTTACTAAAACAGAGTAATGGAGCAGCAACAGTTACTAAAACAGAGTCAAGGAGCAGCAACAGTTACTAAAACAGAGTAATGGAGCAGAAACAGTTACTAAAACAGAGTAATGGAGCAGCAACAGTTACTAAAACAGAGTAATGGAGCAGCAACTGTTGCTAAAACAGAGTAATGGAGCAGCAACAGTTACTAAAACAGAGTAATGGAACAGCAACAGTTACTAAAACAGAGTAATGGAGCAGCAACTGTTACTAAAAACAGAGTCAAGGAGCAGCAACAGTTACTAAAACAGAGTAATGGAGCAGCAACAGTTACTAAAACAGAGTAATGGAGCAGCAACTGTTACTAACTGGAGCAGCAACAGTTACTAAAACAGAGTAATGGGTAATAATTTAGGGTAATAATAATAATTCCCTTAAAATACAGTCCTTAGTGCGCAGGGTTTAATTACAGATAACTGCACGTATTGCACATTCGATATACTAAAAGCAATGAAAAAAGATACAACTGACAGGATACTAATATGCATTCCTGACTACGTAAGTTCAGTCCAAGAATTACTTACAATATTGCACGTGATATGATATAACAACTGTACATGAGTATGTATATACAGACCTGTATGAATAAATAGGTCCTGAGTGAATGAGTGCTGACGGACCAGAGATACTCACGGATGGATGCATAATTGTTAAACTAGGTCCTAACACCCCAACAGTTCCAGGTCTGTGTTGCCAACGGCATGGCATCCCGGTGAGGCATTATATAGTCTAATAGCCGCCGGCAGGAAGGACCTCCTGTAGCGCTCTCTGGCACACCGTGGTGGGATCAGTCTGTGACTGAAAGTGCTCCTCTGCGTCATAACCATGGCATGCAGAGGGTGGGTGACGTTGTCCATGATGGCCAGCAGTTTGGCCAGGATCCGTCTCTCCGCCAACTCCTCTAGAGTGTCAAGGCTCATCCCCAGGAAAGAGCTAGCCTTCCTGATCAGCTTATTTACCCGAGAAGCATCACCAGCCTTTATGTTGGCTCCCCAGCACACCACTGCAAAAAAGATGTCACTGGCCACCACAGACTGGTAGAAGGTATGCAGTAGTTTACTGCACACGTTGAAGGACCTGAGCCTCCTCAGAAAGTAGAGTAGGCTCTGGCCCTTTTTGTACAGGGCCCCGGTGTTACCAGCCCATTCCAGCCTGTTGTACATATGGACTCCCAGGAACTTGTACGACCCAACCATTTCCACATCCATCCCCTGTATAGGGACTGCAGTCAGTTGTGCCTTGGTTCTCCTGAAGTCCACCACCGTCTCCTTTGTTTTGCTGATGTTGAGCTGAAGGTGGTTCTGCTCACACCACAACACAAAGTCACTGATTGTGCTCCTGTTCTCCTCCTCCTGCCCACCCCTGATGCACCCTACAATAGCAGAGTCATCCGAGAACCTCTGTAGGTGGCATGTTTCAGAGTTATATCTGAAGTCTGAGGTGTAGAGGGTGAACAGGAAGGGGGACAGGACCGTACCCTGGGGGGCCCCTGTGTTGCTAACTGCCCGTTCTGACACACTGCTCTGTAGTCGCAGCAACTGTTACTAGAACAGAGTCACTAACTGTTACTAAAACCTAGTAATGAAGCAGCAACAGTTACTAAAACAGAGTCATGGAACAGCAACAGTTACTAAAACAGAGTCATGGAACAGCAACTGTTACTAAAACAGATTCATGGAGCAGCAACATTTACTAAAATAGAGTCATGGAGCAGCAACAGTTACATAAACAGTCATGGAACAGCAACAGTTACTTGAACAGAGTAATGGAACAGAAACAGTTACTTGAACAGAGTCAAAAGCAGCAACAGTTACTAAAACAGATTCATGGAGCAGCACCTTTTACAACAACAACAGTTACTAAAACAGATTCATGGAGCAGCACCTTTTACAACAACAACAGTTACTAAAACAGATTCATGGAGCAGCACCTTTTACAACAACAACAGTTACTAAAACAGAGTCAATAAGCATCAATTGTTACAAGAACAGAGTCATGGATTATCACAAGTTACTAAAACAGATTCATGGAGCAGTAACTGTTACGGAAATAGAGGCATGGTACAGCAACATTTACAAAAACAGAGTCATGGAACAGAAAAAGTTACAAAAACACAGTCGTGGAACAGCAAAAGTGACAAAAACACAGTCATGGCGCAACAACAGTTTCTGGAACAGAGTCAAAGAGAATCAACTGTTACTTGAACTTAGTCATGGAGTAGCAACACTTACTAAAACACATTCATGGTGTACCAACAGTTATTTAAACAGAAAAATGGAACAGTAACATCTACGAAAACACCATGGAGTCATGGCACAGATAGTTAATAAATCATCATATAGTCATGGAGCAACAACAGTTTATAAAACACCCTGGGTCATGGAGCAACAACAGTTATTAAAGTATAGTCATGGAGCAACAACAGTTTATAAAACACCCTGGGTCATGGAGCAACAACAGTTATTAAAGCATAGTCATGGAGCAACAACAGTTATTAAAGCATAGTCATGGAGCAACAACAGTTATTAAAGCATAGTCATGGAGCAACAACAGTTATTAAAGCATAGTCATGGAGCAACAACAGTTATTATAGTCATGGAGCAACAACAGTTATTAAAGCATAGTCATGGAGCAACAACAGTTATTAAAGTATAGTCATGGAGCAACAACAGTTATTAAAGCATAGTCATGGAGCAACAACAGTTATTAAAGTATAGTCATGGAGCAACAACAGTTATTAAAGCATAGTCATGGAGCAACAACAGTTATTAAAGTATAGTCATGGAGCAACAACAGTTATTAAAGCATAGTCATGGAGCAACAACAGTTATTAAAGCATAGTCATGGAGCAACAACAGTTATTATAGTCATGGAGCAACAACAGTTATTAAAGCATAGTCATGGAGCAACAACAGTTATTATAGTCATGGAGCAACAACAGTTTATAAAACGCCCTGGGTCATGGAGCAGCAACAGTTTATAAAACGCCCTGGGTCATGGAGCAGCAACAGTTTATAAAACACCCTGGGTCATGGAGCAGCAACAGTTTATAAAACACCCTGGGTCATGGATCAGCAACAGTTACTAAAACCATGTCATGGAGCAGCAACAGTTATTAAAGTATAGTCATGGAGCAACAACAGTTATTAAAGTATAGTCATGGAGCAACAACATTTATTAAAGTATAGTCATGGAGCAACAACAGTTATTAAAGCATAGTCATGGAGCAACAACAGTTATTAAAGCATAGTCATGGAGCAACAACAGTTATTAAAGTATAGTCATGGATTAACAACAGTTATTAAAGCATAGTCATGGAGCAACAACAGTTATTAAAGCATAGTCATGGAGCAACAACAGTTATTAAAGTATAGTCATGGAGCAACAACAGTTAGTATAGTCATGGAGCAACAACAGTTATTAAAGCATAGTCATGGAGCAACAACAGTTATTAAAGCATAGTCATGGAGCAACAACAGTTATTAAAGCATAGTCATGGAGCAACAACAGTTATTAAAGCATAGTCATGGAGCAACAACAGTTATTAAAGCATAGTCATGGAGCAACAACAGTTATTAAAGTATAGTCATGGAGCAGCAACAGTTATTAAAGTATAGTCATGGAGCAACAACAGTTATTATAGTCATGGAGCAACAACAGTTATTAAAGCATAGTCATGGAGCAACAACAGTTATTAAAGCATAGTCATGGAGCAACAACAGTTATTAAAGCATAGTCATGGAGCAACAACAGTTATTAAAGCATAGTCATGGAGCAACAACAGTTATTAAAGTATAGTCATGGAGCAGCAACAGTTATTAAACATAGTCATGGAGCAACAACAGTTATTAAAGTATAGTCATGGAGCAGCAACAGTTATTAAAGTATAGTCATGGAGCAACAACAGTTATTAAAGTATAGTCATGGAGCAACAACAGTTATTAAAGCATAGTCATGGAGCAACAACAGTTATTAAAGTATAGTCATGGAGCAACAACAGTTATTATAGTCATGGAGCAACAACAGTTATTAAAGCATAGTCATGGAGCAACAACAGTTATTAAAGCATAGTCATGGAGCAACAACAGTTATTAAAGCATAGTCATGGAGCAACAACAGTTATTAAAGTATAGTCATGGAGCAACAACAGTTATTAAAGCATAGTCATGGAGCAACAACAGTTATTAAAGCATAGTCATGGAGCAACAACAGTTATTAAAGTATAGTCATGGAGCAACAACAGTTATTAAAGTATAGTCATGGAGCAACAACAGTTATTAAAGCATAGTCATGGAGCAACAACAGTTATTAAAGTATAGTCATGGAGCAACAACAGTTATTAAAGCATAGTCATGGAGCAACAACAGTTATTAAAGTATAGTCATGGAGCAACAACAGTTATTAAAGCATAGTCATGGAGCAACAACAGTTATTAAAGTATAGTCATGGAGCAACAACAGTTATTAAAGTATAGTCATGGAGCAACAACAGTTATTAAAGTATAGTCATGGAGCAACAACAGTTATTAAAGCATTGTCATGGAGCAACAACAGTTATTAAAGCATTGTCATGAAGCAACAACAGTTATTAAAGCATTGTCATGGAGCAACAACAGTTATTAAAGCATTGTCATGGAGCAGCAACTGTTATCAAACTTACAATGGCTAGCCCCAAATCTTTATTTTTTATTTATTTTGCATTTTGCCAGCCTCACGACTCCTGCGTACTTTGTTGACTATGGACTTTCTTGTTTACCCACCCGTGGGACAGACTATGTCTGTTCCCACACTCGGGACTCTGACTCTCTACTGGTTATACAGACTTTTGGTGTCCCATCCTATTCTAACTATCTCCCGCTGGCTTTGTATTCATGTTACCTGATGAAATTGTTGTACAATATGATCTTGTTGCCATCTGATGCACATTCAGATGTCATACATCAGCACTGCAGAGCTCTCCCTGTCCTATGCCGTGCCTTGGTGGTATTACTGTAGATGATATCTGGTAATGTGCATGTACACCCTGGCCCATCTACTGTTGCTACTGTTGCCCCAATTCTGACTTGTGCTCTGATATCTGTTTCACTGATTTCTGCTTGCGTAAAAGCTTGGGTTTTCTGCACGTTAATACTAGAAGCTTATTACCTAAAATGGATCAATTGAAAGTGTGGGTTCACAGCTACAATCCAGATGTGTTGGTCATTACTGAGACGTGATTAAGGAAGAGTGTTTTTTAATACTGATGTTAACCTTTCTGGTTATAACCTTTTTTGGCAAGACAGATCTTCCAAAGGTGGGGGAGTGGCAATCTTTACCAAGGATCACCTTCAGTGCTCGGTTGTCTCCACCAAGTCTGTCCCCAAACAATTTGATTTGCTGGTTTTAAATATTAAACTTTCAAATAGCTCTTTGTTGACTGTTGCTGGGTGTTATCGTCCTCCATCAGCACCGGCCTGTACCCTACCTGCCCTAAGCTCTCTCCTGGCCCCTTACACTAAGTCTGAATTTGTCCTGCTAGGTGACCTAAACTGTAACAAACACTCAAACTGGACAGTTTTATCTCCATCTCTTCATTCAAAGACTCAATCATGGACACTCTTACTGACAGTTGTGGCTGCTTTGTGTGATGTATTGTCATCTCTACCTTCTTGCCCTTTGTGCTGTTGTCTGGCCCAATAATGTTTGTACCCTGTTTTGTGCTGCTACCATGTTGTGATGCTGCCATGTTGTTGTCATGTTGTGTTGCTACCATGTTGTTGTCATGTTGTGTTGCTACCATGTTGTTGTCATGTTGTGTTGCTACCATGTTGTTGTCATGTTGTGTTGCTACCATGTTGTTGTCATGTTGTGTTGCTGCCATGTTGTTGTCATGTTGTGTTGCTACCATGTTGTTGTCATGTTGTGTTGCTGCCATGTTGTTGTCATGTTGTGTTGCTACCATGTTGTTGTCATGTTGTGTTGCTACCATGTTGTTGTCATGTTGTGATGCAACCATGTTGTTGTCATGTTGTGTTGCTACCATGTTGTCGTCATGTTGTGATGCTACCATGTTGTTGTCATGTTGTGTTGCTGCCATGTTGTTGTCATGTTGTGTTGCTACCATGTTGTTGTCATGTTGTGTTGCTACCATGTTGTTGTCATGTTGTGTTGCTACCATGTTGTTGTCATGTTGTGTTGCTACCATGCTGTGATGTTGTGTTGCTGCCATGTTGTTGTCATGTTGTGTTGCTACCATGTTGTTGTCATGTTGTGATGCTACCATGTTGTTGTCATGTTGTGTTGCTACCATGTTGTTGTCATGTTGTGTTGCTACCATGTTGTTGTCATGTTGTGTTGCTGCCATGTTGTTGTCATGTTGTGTTGCTACCATGTTGTTGTCATGTTGTGTTGCTACCATGTTGTTGTCATGTTGAGTTGCTACCATGCTGTGTTGTTGTCATGTTGTGTTGCTACCGTGTTGTTGTCATGTTGTGTTGCTGCCATGTTGTTGTCATGTTGTGTTGCTACCATGTTGTTGTCATGTTGTGTTGCTACCATGTTGTTGTCATGTTGTGTTGCTGCCATGTTGTTGCCATGTTGTGTTGCTACCATGTTGTTGTCATGTTGTGTTGCTACCATGTTGTTGTCATGTTGTGTTGCTACCATGCTGTGATGTTGTGTTGCTGCCATGTTGTGTTGCTACCATGTTGTTGTCATGTTGTGATGCTACCATGTTGTTGTCATGTTGTGTTGCTACCATGTTGTTGTCATGTTGTGTTGCTACCATGTTGTTGTCATGTTGTGTTGCTGCCATGTTGTTGTCATGTTGTGTTGCTGCCATGTTGTTGTCATGTTGTGTTGCTACCATGTTGTTGTCATGTTGTGTTGCTACCATGTTGTTGTCATGTTGTGTTGCTACCATGTTGTTGTCATGTTGTGTTGCTACCATGTTGTTGTCATATTGTGTTGCTACCATGTTGTTGTCATGTTGTGTTGCTACCATGTTGTTGTCATGTTGTGTTGCTACCATGTTGTTGCTGTGTTGCTGTCTCAGGTCTCTTTATGTAGTGTTGTTTTGTCTCTTGTCATGATGTGTGTTTTGTCATATATTTTTAATCTCAGCCTCCATTCCCGCAGGAGGTCTTTTGCCTTTTGGTAGGACGTGGTTGTAAATAAGAATTAGTTCTTAACTGACTTGCCTAGTTAAATAGAGGTTAAATAAAATAAAATAAATAAAAACATATTCATGTAGCAGCAACAGTTATTAAAACAGAGTCATGGAGCAGACCCTATCTGAACTGGAGCAATGATGCACCATATCTGAACTGGAAACTCTATGAACTGGACCCTACCTGAACTGGACCCTACCTGAACTGGACCCTATCTAAACTGGACCCTATCTAAACTTGACCCTATATGAACTGGACGCTATCTAAACTGGACCATACCTGAACTGGACCCTATCTAAACTGGACCCATCTAAACTGGACCCATCTAAACTGGACCCATCTAAACTGGACCCATCTGAACCAAACCTTATCTGAAATTGGAGCCATGATGCACCTTATCTGAACTAGACCATGACTGAACTGGACCCGATATGAATTGGACCCTATCAGAAGTGGACCTCAAATGAACTTAATTGGACCCTATGTGATATAGATCATATA